>PVKV010014153.1:0-58593 GCA_004027835.1 Alouatta palliata | reverse complement strand
AAGCAATTCTCCTGCCTCAGCCTCCCGAGTAGCTGGGACTACAGGCACGTGCCACCATGCCCGGCTAATTTTTGTATTTTTAGTAGAGATGGGGTTTCACCATGTTGACCAGGATGGTCTCGATCTCTTGACCTCGTGATCCACCCACCTCGGCCTCCCAAAGTGCTGGGATTACAGGCGTGAGCCACCGCGCCCGGCCTGCCTTGAAGGTTTTCTACAGATCACAGGTGCTTTGAGGGGAGATTTGTGGATCTGCTAACTTCATCATGTCAAAACTCCAAATAGTATTTTTATTGCAAGAATTCTCTTCTACAGTTGCAGTGCTAGACATTCTGTATTTTCTTTTCTTTTCTTTGAGATGAAGTCATGCTCTGTTGCCCAGACTGGAGTGCAGTGGTGCAATCTTGGCTCACTGCAACCTCCGCCTCCTTGGTTCAAGCCATTCTCCTGCCTCAGCCTCCCTAGTAGCTGGGATTACAGGCGCATGCCACCACACCCAGCTACTTTTTGTATTTTTAGTAGAGACAGGGTTTCGCCATGTTGGCCAGGCTGGTCTTGAACTCCTGACTGACCTCAGCATGCTATGACTGAAGAGACCTCCCAAACAGGTTTTTTGTGAGCAACAGGGCTATTTACTCACCTGGGTGTGGGCGAGCTGAGTCTGAAAAGGGAGAGTCAGTGGAGGGCGATGGGATAGGAGTTGGTTTTATACGTTTGGAATAGGCAGTTGAAAGTTACAGAAGTTATAGTTCAGAGCAGTTTTTGCAAGCTGGGAGGGGGTCCTAAGGTCTCGAGTCATGAGGTTGACCAAGGTCGGTTACAAAGTCTAGTTGCTTATCAGTTGAGGCAGGAATAAGGAACAATAGAAGAATGTCTCCAAGTTAATTCAGCACTGCAGGGGTTGATCATTCTTCCCCTTTTTGTGGTTTTCCAGTTACTTCAGATTTTCTAGTTCCAAGAACTCATCTGGAGTATACGTGCAGGTCACAGAAGTTACCATGCCATCCATGGTGAGGTCAGTTGGCCTAAAAGACCTTACACTCAGGTGATCTGCCCACCTTTGCCTCCTAAAGTGCTGAGATTACAGGTGTGAGCCACCGCGCCCGGCCTGAGGTCAAGGGTTTGAGACCAGCTTGGTGGTCTCAATATCACATGAATATCACATGAAAATCACATGAAATGCTTATTAACTACAGAATGGATAAATAAAATGTCTTATGTATGTTCATATATAGCAGTACTTTGGCAAAAATAAAATTAAATACTGATCATTCCACAGTATGTTAAAAACCTGGAAAACATTATGATGTGGAAGAAGAAAAGACCATTTCTCTCATTATTCTATTTATATGAAATTCCCAGAAAAGTCAACATTTTAAAGACAGTAGTTACTTAGGGCTGAGGATGGGAGTGAGGACTTACAGCAAACAGGGCTTAAACTAATTTTTGGAGGTAATGAAAATGTTTTAAAACAGAAAATTGCACAACTGTATAGTTGACAATTGCACAACTCTGTAAACTAACAAAAAGTCATTGAAATGCATGTTTGCAATGAGAGAATCTTATTGTTTGTAAATTTTGCCTAACAAATTTCTACTTGGAAAAATGGAAGAAAGGAACACACCCTAATACTCACAGGTCTTCCTGGCTGGGCAGTAGCATGACTTTCTACTTTCTTTCTTTTTTTTTTTTTTTTTTAATTTTAATTTTAATTTTTTTTTTTTTTTTTTAAAGACGGGGTTTCACCATATTGGTCAGGTTGGTCTTGAACTCCCGACCTCAGTGATCCGCCCGCCTTGGCCTCCAAAGTGCTTGGATTACAGGAGTGAGCCACCACGCCCGGCCGACTTTCTACTTTCTTTATCCGATAAATCTGGCCGCCTGTAATAGATTTCAAAAAAGGACATGAAGCTTCACCCCTCTCTTCATGCCTTTGCAAAGTGATTTTGCAGCTCCTCCCTGTAAAAGCTGGAGTCTGTTGCTTCACGCCTTGAATCTGGGCTGCCTTCTTTACTTACTTTCACCAATAGGATGTGGCAGAAGTGATGTCGTGTTAGTTTTAAGCCTGGACCTCAGGAGACTTTAAACCCTCCTACTCTCTTATGGAAACTGTCCCAGCTATTATGAACACAAGCCTGGGTTAGCCTGTTAGATGATGAGAAGCACTTGGTGCATCACCCACAACACCCCAGTAGATTGACAGCCGTGGGAGTGATTATCCTGGACCATCCAGCTGACACAGGTGCATGACCATGTGCAGCTGAAGTCAGCCCAGCCCGGTTCAGACTAATAGAACTATGCAGTCAATCTATGGACACATGGCTAAAAACACTCTTGTTGGCTGAGTGTGGTGGCTCACACCTGTAATCCCAACACTTTGGGAGGCCAAGGTGGGTGGATCACCTGAGGTCGGAGTTCAAGACCAGCCTGGGCCAACATGGTGAAATCTCATCTCTAAAAAAAAAAAAAAAAAAATATATATATATATATATATATAAACTACTCTTGTTATTCTAATGCATTAGTTTTGGGGTGATTGGTTATGCAGCCATGGCTAACTAATAACATACTGACTCTGGTTTGCTCATTGGGAGGCTGTCCTCTGTCCATTGATCTCTAGGTCATGTCAGAGTTGGACAATGAGTAGGATGACTCTTCCAGGGACAGCCCTTTTCTACTAGTCTGCTCTTGGTGTTGGTTTCAGTGTCATAGGATTGCCTGATTGTAGGATTTGGCAAACTATAGCTCATGGGTAACATCCAGGCTGCTGCCTGTTTTTGTAAATAAAGTTTTATCAAAATATGGGTGGATCACTTGAGGTCAGGAGTTTGAGACCAGCCTGGCCAACATGATGAAACCCCATCTCTAATAAAAATACAAAAATTAGCTGGGTATGGTAGCACATGCCTGTAATCTCAGCTACCCAGGAAGCTGAGACAGGAGAATCACTTGAACCCAGGAGGCAGAGGTTGCAGTGAGCCAAGGTCCCACCACTGCAATACAGCTTGGGTGGCAGAGTGAGACTCTGTCAAAAAAAAGAACAAAAAGAAATACACTTGCTGTGGTTTGAATGTTTGTCTCACCCCAAATTCATATGTTGAAATTTAATCCCCTACATGATAGTATTAAAAGATGGGGCCTTTAGGTCATGAGGACTCTACCCTCATGAATGACATTAATGCCCTTATAAAGGAGGCTTGAGAAAGCTCTTGCCTTTCTGCCAAGTGAGGATGCATAGAAAGTGCCATTTATGAGTAACAGGCCCTCACCAGACTCTGAATCTGCTGGTGCCTTGATCTTGGACTTTCCAGCCTCCTGAACTGTGAGCAATAAATTTCTGTTGTTTATAAATTACTTCTTGCAAGATATTCTGTTACAGCAGCCCAAGAGGACTGAGACAACAATCATGGTTATTGTTTCTTTTGTCCATGGCTGCTTTCCTCCTGAGAGAGTTCAGTGGTTGTGACAGATGATGCATAGCCTGCAAAGTTTAAAATACTTACTATCTGGCCCTTTACAGAAAAAGTTTGCTGATCCTTGCTCTGTAGGGTAATGATCGCAGAAATTTCTCTCAAAATACAAGTTCCTTTCAAACCTATAAATCATATAAACTATCTGAATTTGTTGAAGAGCTAACAACCTAAGTCAAAAAGCTTACTGAGGCCGGGCTCAGTGGCTCATGCCTATAATCCCAGCACTTTGGGAGGCTGAGGTGGGCAGATCACGAGGTCAGGAGTTCGAGACCAGCCTGGGCAATATGGTGAAACCCCATCTCCACTAAAAATACAAAAATTAGGCCAGGCACAGTGGCTCACGCCTGTAATCCCAGCACTTTGGGAGGCTGAAGTGGGCGGATCACTAGGTCAGGGGTTCAAGACCAGCCTGGCCAACATGATGAAACCCCGTCTCTACTAAAAATACAAAAATTAGCTAGATGTGGTGACGCACACCTGTAATCCCAGCTACTCTGGAGGCTGAGGCGAGAATCACTCAAATCCAGGAGTTGGAGGTTGCAGTGAGCTGAGATCACGCCACTGCACTCCAGCCTGGGCAAGAGGGCAAGACTTAGTCTCAAAGAAAAAAAAAAAAAAAAAGCTTACTGAGTCGTAGATTACGAGGTTAGGAACCTAACAATCTCCTCTATCCTAGCAACAGGATACTCTGACTTCAGCTGTTGCTCTAATAGCCTTGGTTTAGCATATCTCTGAAATAGTGGCCTTGCAAAGAAGGCACCAACTAGTCAGCATTGCTCCCAAACTGCATCCTCACGCTCCTCACAATCAAGGTTATTGTCCTCTTTCTCAACAAGCAGGTACTTTAGAAGTCTGGAGGATGAGGTTTCCTTCTTGTCCCAATTTTAAACTGCAGTACTCGTTTCTACCACACTGCCGTAGGTACTGCTATCACCTTGAGGTGGAGACATCAACTTTTTCAGCTATCTCAATGAGAATGCTTCTAGCTCAGTGCTAAATGACTCTTCCAGTGGCAGTATTTGTGGAATATTTCAACATCAGGGCTGCCTGAGCTGATGGATAATAGTTGGGGTAAACAATAGACTAACCATCAAGGTTAAAATGAAAAGTTGAGGAATGTGGTGTCCATGGGACCTTCAAAAGCACCAGCATATTGCTGAAGATCTGGGAGGCCATGTGCATACCCAGGGCTGTATGCAGCCATGTGCATGCTCAGGGAAGACACGGGAAGGTCTCACTTCTGAGCATGAGGGTAGGCACAATCAGGAAGTGAAGGCTAAGGCAGAGCTTAAACTGACTGGCTGAATGGTGAAGGTATTTCCCAATGCACCTATACAGCCTCCTGGCAAAGACTTGGAGACTTACTGGTTCCAGGTATTTACAGAACTATCTGTCAAATCATTACTTGACCACTGTGTTGGTTAGTTTTGTGTGTCTACTTGGCTAGGTTATAGTACTCAGTTACTCAATCAAACACTAATCCAGGTATTGCTGTGAAGGTATTTTGTAGTTATGGGTAATACCTACAACCAGTTGACATTAAGTAAAGGAGATTATTCTCCATACATACTGTGGGTGAGTGCCATCTAACCAGTTGAAACAAAATTTGTTTCCCTGAAGAAGAAATTCTGCTATAAGACCACAGCATTAACTCTCACCCAAGATTTTCCAGCCCACCCTATAAAATTCAGCATAAGTCAGTAGCAAAAGCCAATTCTGTGAAGTAAATATTTTTATTTGTCTTTTTATCTACTTATCTATCTACCTATCTGTCTGTCTACCATCTACTTATTTACCTATCTTATCTAGCCTACTGGTTCTGTTTCTCTGGAAAATCCTGACTGATACAGATTTCGGTACCAAGAGTATATCTAGAGGTATCTAGAGGAACAGAATTTGATGGATGACCTACCTTCCTTCTTTCCTTTCCTTTTTTTTTTTTAGATAGTCTCACTTTGTGCAGTGGCATGATCTTGGCTCACTGCAACTTCTGCCTCCCAGGTTCAAGTGATTCTCCTGTCTCAGGCTCCCGAGTAGCTGGGACTATAGGTGCATGCTACCATGACTGGCTAATTTTTGTATTTTTAGTAGAGACGGCAGGGCGGGGTGGTTTCATCATGTTGACCAGGTTGGTCTAGAACTCCTCACCTCAAGTGCTTAACCTGCCTTGGCCTCTCAAAGTGCTGGGATTACAGGCGTGAGCCACTGTGCCCAGCCTTAAGGATGAGCTTTCTTAATTAGCTCTAGAGTTTCTGGAATTGGCCCTCAATCTGATTATATTGAAGACACTGATGACTGTATTTCTGGCAGTAAAGACAACACTGATAATTCATGGCATGATCTGGCAATACATAGATAACAAAAATCACCGTTTGATACTCCTAATAAAATATTTATAGGAGGTAAGGTTCTGGGTGACCATGTATGTGATATCTTGAAACACTTTAGTCAAACTAACTGCTGTGATTTTATGTGTCCCCTAATGTTCATAATTGGAATCTTGATCCCCAATCTGGCAGTGTTAGGAGTTGGGGTCTACCGAGAGTTAATTAGACCATGAGGGCAGAGTGAATGAATTAGTGCTATTATCTCAGGAGTGGATATGTTATAAAAGAGGGAGTTCAGCTGCCATTTAGGCTCTCTCTTCCTCTTCTGCTTTCTGCCATGAGAAGATGACATAGCAAGAAGGTCCTTGATAGATGCCAGCCACTAGATCTTGAACTTCCTAACTCCAGAACCATGAGCCAATACATTTCTGTCATTATAAATTACTCAGTCTCAGGTATTATGTTATGGCAGCACAAAATGGACAAAAACACTAGCAAATACAATGACATTGGCTGGTTGCTCCTAATTGCATGGGAAAAGTGGGGAAAGAAAAAAAGGAGCCTTAGGGATTTGAATTCCCAGCTCAAGCTCTGTATACATGACCTAAAAGCTTCAATGTCTGCTCTGGCAAAAACCCTTATCTTCTGCAGCCACAGAGATGAGACTGCTAAAAGTCAAACCCAGAGTCTCCTCCTACAATCAGCTGAGTTACAAAGCAAACTGATTTCCCAGTCCTCCATGATGCCTGACGCTAACGTGAAAGCATTGATTGGGAAGGAATGGGACCCTGAGAACTGAGATGGTGCTCTGGTTTGGATGTTTGTCCCTTTCAAATCTCATGATAAAATTTGATCAAAATGTTGGAAGTGGGGCCTAATGAGAGGTGTTTGGGTCATGGGGGTGAATGCCTCATGAATAGAGTAATGCCCTCCCTTGTGGGTGAATGAGTTCTCGTCTATTCGTTCCTGCAAGAGCTAGTTGTTAAAGAGACTGGCACCTCTTTCTCCTCTGTTTCCTCTTCTTTTGCCATGTGCTCTCTGCACTCATGGGCTTCCCTTTGCCTTCTGCCATGAGTGGAAGCAGCCTGAGATCCATCGGCAGAAGATGATGCCAAATCTTGAACTTTCCAACCATCAGAACTATGATCCAAGTAAACCTTTTTTCTTTACGAACTACCTAGTTTCAGGTTTCACTTTATAGCAACACTAAATGCTCTAAGACGGATGGAGACATATGCGGAGATCCAGGTGAAGCTGGGGACATTAAATTTCTATATTCGGATGTGTTTTCTTTGCCAGTAGAAGCTGTCCCACCCACATCTGAGGAGATTAATTCTGCTTTGTTTGAGAAAACTGTAATGGCTCCCTAAGAAAATCACCTTACAGGGCCGGGCGTGGTGGCACATGCCTGTAATCCAAACACTTTGGAGGCCAAGGTGGGCGCATCACCTGAGGTTAGGAGTTCAAGACCAGCCTGACCAACATGGTGAAACTCCATCTTAAAAAAAAAGAAAAAGAAAAAAAAAGAAAATCGCCTTACAAAACACTGCTAATTTTCCTCAGAACCCACTCACCACCTGTCTCTGCATCTATACTTACAACTAGAGTCAACTCTAAGCAGGCCTTGAAAGATGAGGCATAAAGTATGACCCACAAGGAGGTGCATTACACTCCAAATGAACTACATGATTTTTCCAGAATATACAGACAGAAATATGGAGACTATGTGTGGGAATTAATGAATATCAAGGGTGCGAGATCACGGAGGAAGGAATATAAAGTCGGATTGGGTGAATGTATTGCCAAAAATCAGAGATTGTGGATCACTGTTGTGGCTCAAATGGATGGAAAGAGCTTCAACAGTCTGGCTGGTTAGTTGGCTGAAACATGAACCAAAAGGTAGCCTGTGTTAAATGAAGTTGAAGTGTCAGAACTGCCTTGGTATATTCTAGCAGAAGGTATCCAGAGGCTTAGGGAGACTGGAATGGTAGAGTGGATTTATTTATTGTATTTTTTTTTTTTTTTGAGACGGAGTCTCTCTGTCACGTAGGCTGCAGTGCAATGGCACCATCTCGGCTCACTGCAACCTCTGCCTCCTGGGTTCAAGCAATTCTCCTGCCTCAGCCTCCTGAGTAGCTGGGATTACAAGCGCTCACTATCACATCTGGCGAAGTTTTAGTAGAGACGGAGTTTCACCATGTTGGTCATGGCTGGTTTCAAACTCCTGACCTTGTGATCTGCCTGCCTTGGCCTCCCAAAGTGCTGGGATTACAGGCATGAGCCACCTCGCCTGGCCGGTAGAGTGGATTTTTTATGTAAGACTGGCTTCTCCACCCCTGGTGAGTTTAGAGAACATACGTTTCACCATGATTGTGAGAAATAAATCTGTGAGGAGTCCCAGCATTGTTGAAAAACTATGTGGTTGCTTTTATCTGTAGGTAAAAAGTGCAGTGGGAAGTGCTGCCACTGAGTTGGGAAACCTGAATCCACTTAGATAATTGGATCCCAGGGTGGCAGGAGCCAAAGGGAGGCACTTAATTGCCAAAGGCAAGGTGGGTGGGGTTGCTATAATGAACAGCAGAATCAAAGCAGCAATCAGAGTCGTCTGACTCACTCAGACCTATGATGTTGGCTAGTCGATCATGGTGTTGCTAGAAGTGAAAAACACACAGGAAGTCTACTACCTTCTTATTTGATCTGCGTAAGCAAAGGAGTTCTAGGTCAGGTAAACAGAAGTCTAACTTGAATTACCAGAGCAGAGACTCATAGTCCCTCAACTAATTCCCAGACTTGAGCCAGTTTACAGACTCTGAACCCTTGAATGAAGGAGAATCCAGGTCACCTTGAGGAAGGACTCTGCTACATTGTCAAAAATTTAAATAGTTTATCTTTCTTCCAGCCTTTTGTCAGGGTGATTGCATTATGGGAAAGGAAATAATCAGACTTCTGTGGATTGCTGGGCACTAGCTCTGAAGTGACATGAATTCCAGGAGACCTAAAATGTCACTGTCACCTATTAGACCCAGTAGAGTTTTGTGGAGGTTAGGTGATCAATGGAATTTTAGCTCAGGTCCTTCTTACAGTGGGTCCAGTGTGTTGCTGAACTCATCCTGTGGTTTATTTCTCCAGTTCTAGAATGCATAACATTGGAATAGACATACACAGCACCTGGAAGAATTCCCATATCGATTCCCTGACCTGTAGAGTGGAGGCCACTATGGTGGGAAAGGCCAGGTGGAAGCCACTAGAATTACCTCTAACTAGGAAAATGGTAAGCCAAAAGTAGTATGTATCCCTGGAAGGATTGCAGAGATTACTGCCTCCACCAAAGACTTGAAAGATGCAGGGGTGGTGATTCCCATATCATCCCCCTTCAAATCACTTCTTTGGCCAGTGTAGAAGACAGATGGGGCTTGGAGAATGACAGTGGATTATCTTAAGTTAACTGGTTGTTAACTCTAATTGCAGTTGTGGTTCCAGACGTGTTTTTGTTGCTTGAGCAAGTTAACACATCCACTGGCACTTGGTATGCAGCTATTGATCTGTCAAATGTGTGGGTTTTTTTCCCTCAATAGCTGCTCACAAAGACCACCAGAAGCAGTTTGTTTTCAGATGGCAAGGCCAGAAATACACCTTCACTATGCTACTTCAGGGCATATCACCTCTCCAGCTCTATGTCCCTCTCTGCTCCTGGTGACAGCTGCCTAGGTCTAAGGGGTCTTGTGCAGAAAGTCTCTAGTGGTCATCACTAGGACCGCTTTTCCATGCTCTGTGGTCCATCACGTGGCCAATGTCTTCCACCCTAAGGGATCTTGGTACATTGTGGGCAGAGCTCTGCTGACAGTCATGCTGATAACCAAAAGGTACTTATGGCTTAGGACAATTTCTATTGTTACCAAAACACCAGGGGTTCAGTCTAGGTCCCGCTGCTCACCACACAGGAAGCCAACCACTGAGATGACAAATATTGCCAAGGAAGAAGGCTTTAATCGGGTCCTGCAGCAGAGTAGATGGGAGCTCAGTCTCAAATCCATCTTTCTGACTGACTAAAACCAGGGGTTTATATAGCAGGCAGGAAATGTACCAATGTGTAAGAAAACAGGAACTTGGGAAAGGCAAAGAAGCAATCATGGTGAATGAGGCCTCCCTCATCTTGTGTCCCTCATACTCCCAGGCTGGAGTACAGTGGCGTGATCTTGGCTCACTGCGACCTCTGCGTCCTAGGCTCGAGCAATTCTCCTGCCTCAGTTCCTGAGTAGCTGGGACTATGGGTGCGCACAACACCTGGTTAATTTTGTGTGTCTGTGTGTATTTTTAGTAGAGGTGGGGTTGTACCATGTTGGTCAGGCTATTTTTGAACTCCTTAAGTGATCTGCCTGCCTTGGCCTCTTAAAGTGTTGGGATTACAGGTGTGAGCCACTGTGCCCAGCCTATGACCATTTAACAAGCACAAACTATAACAGCAAGCCGGGGATGGGATGCCAGGGCGCTTTCTAATTTATTTCTATGTAATTCTATTGTGATTAGAGAATTCATTTTGAATAATTTAAATTATTTTACATTTATTAAGAATTGTTTTATGGCCCAGAATAGGGTCTATCTTGGTAAATGTTCCATGGTCACTTAAAAACAATGCATTCCAGCCAGGTGTGGTGGCTTATGTCTGTAATCACAGCACTTTGGGAAGCCAAGGCTGACAGATCACTTGCAGTCACGAGTTCGAGATCAGCCTGGCCAACATGGTGAAACCCTGTCTCTACTAAAAAATTCAAAAATTAGCCAGGCATGGTGGGGCACGCTTGTAGTCCCAGTTACTTGGGAGGGTGAGGCAGGAGAATTACTTGAGCCCAGGAGGCAGAGGTTGCAGTGAGCCAAGAAAGTGCCATGGCACCCCAGTTCAGCCAGGGTACGTAGAGTGAAACTCCATTTCAAAAACAGAAAAATGCATTCCTACTGCTGTTGCATGGAGTATTTCATTAATATTAATTAGATCAAGTTGATTGATAATACTATTCAAGTCTTCTACGTCCTTGCTGATATTTTTCTATCTATTCATTCTTTTGATTGGTGAGAGAGGAATGCTGGAATCTCTGATTACTATTGTGGATTTTTCTATTTCTCCTTACAGAGTTCAATCTGATATCATTTTCTTCTGCCTGAAGGACTTTTAAAAAAAATTCCTATGTACAAGTTTGCTGGTGATGAATTTTTTGACTTTTGCTATGTCTGAAAGTCTTTATTTTGCCTTTTTTTGGGGGGTGGGTCTCCCTCTGCAGCCCAGGCTAGAGTGCAGTGGCTCCATTTTCACTCACTACAACCTCAAACTCCCCAGGTTTAGGTGATCCTCCTACCTCAGTCTCTTGAATAGCCATGACCACAAGCGTGTGGCACCATGCCTGACCATTTTTTGTATTTTTTATAGAAACAGGGTTTTGCCATGTTGCCTATGCTGGTCTGGAACTCCCAGGCTCAAGTGATCTGCCTGCCTTAGCCTTCCAAAGTGCTGGGATTACAGACATGAGCCACCACACCTAGACCATTTTGCCTTATTTTAAATAACATTGGCTGGGCACGGTGGCTCACGCCTGTAATCCCAGCACTTTGGGAGACTGAAGTGGGCAGATCACCTGAGGTTGGGAGTTCGAGACCAGCCTGGCCAACATGGAGAAAACCCATTTCTACTAAAAATACAAAATTAGCTGGGCATGGTGGCTCATGCCTATAATCCCAGCTACTCAAGAGGCTGAGGCAGGAGAATCGCTTGAACTGGGAGGTTGTGGTGAGCCGAGATCGCACCATTGCACTCTAGCCTGGGCAACAAGAATGAAACTCCATCTCGAAAATAAATAAATGCATGCAATTTTTGTTGATAATTGAAGGTTGATTGAAGGTGGGTAGCCCCACCCTTAGCTCCCAGTACTTCAGAGATTTTGCTGCACTGTCTTCTGTCTTGCATTGTTTCTGAAGAGAAATTTGTCATTTTTCTTGTTTTTGTTGTTCGGTATATACTATCTTTTTCCTCCGGCTGCTTTTTTTTTTTTTTTAGACAGAGTCTTGCTCCATCACCCAGGCTGGAGTGCAGTGGTGCAATCTTGGTGTTTGGGGCTGTTTTCTTCTATTTTATGTTGCACTTGAAGTTGATTGAGCTTCTTGGATCTCTGGGTATAAAGCAGAGTTTCTCAGCCTCAGCCCTGTGTGGCCTGGGAGAGGCTGTCCTGTGTGCTACAGAAAAGTTTAATTGCATTTCTAGTCTCTGCCTACTAAAAGGCAGGTAATATTCCCCAACTGTGACAACCAAAAATGCCTCCAGACATTGCCAAATGTTCTCATGGGGAAAATAACCCCCAGTCGAGAGCCACTGGTTTAGAGTTTTTTAGATCAGGTACGGAAAATTGGGTTCTATTTCTTCAATAATGTTCCCTTTCTTTATTCTGTCTTGCAGGAACTCTAACGACATGTGTATTAGTCTCATGGAATTTGTCCAATGACTCACTGATGCTACATTAATTTTTTTAAGTCTTTTTCATGTTTCATTTTAGACAGTTTCTGTTACTATTTCTTCAAATTCATTATTTTCTTCTGCATTGTTTAATCTTCTGTTAATCCTATCTGCTGTAATTTTCAACTCAGACATTGTGTTTTCACCTCAAATAGTTTGATATGGGTCTTTTAAAAAATTTCCTATATTCCTGCTAACGTGTTTTATTTCTGTTGAACAGATGGAATATGGTTATGATAATTACTTCAATGTCTTTATCTGCTAGTTCCAAAATCTGTGTCATTTCTGGGTCTATTTCTATTAATAGATGTTTCTTCTCATTATGAGTCGTAGTTTCCCATTCCTTTGCAAGCCAAACATTGTGGATTTTACCTTGTTGGAGCTGGCTTTTTTTGAATTCCTCTGAATATTATTGAACAGTGTTCAAGGATGCAGTTAAGTTACTTGGAAACAGCTTGATCTTCCAAACTGTTATGCGCATAAGCTATGTCACATGAGACCAGAACAACTTTATTCAGGGACTAATTTCACCACTTCCGAGTACCCTATCTGATGTCCGTGAAGTAAGAGTTTTCTTCTCTGGCTGGTGGGAGCAGCAGAAACTATTCCTGTCCTGTGGATCTTTCTCTCTTCCCCCACCCCCCACCTCCCTGCTCTTGTCACCCAGGCTGGAGCCCAGTGGTGTGATAATGGCTCACTGCAACCTACGTCTCCCAGGCTCAAGCCATCCTCCCACCTCAGCCTCCTGAGTAACTGGGATTACAGGCACCCACCACCACACCCAGCTAATTTTTTTTTGTATTTTTAGCAGAAACAGGGTTTTGCCACGTTGGCCGGATTGGTCAAGAACTCCTGACCTCGGGTGATCCACCCACCTTGGCCTCCCAAAGTGCTGGGATTACAGGTGTGAGCCACTGTGCCCGGACTCTGGGCTCCTTTCTTTTTTTTTTTTTTTTTAAAGACGGGGTTTCATCATGATAGTCAGGCTGGTCTTGAACTCCCGACCTCAGGTGATCCACCTGCCTTGGCCTCCAAAGTGCTTGGATTACAGGCGTGAGCCACCGCTCCCGGCTGGCTCCTTTCTGATGGTTCTTTCCCCAGCCTCAGGTGGTCTTCTTCATGCTGAGTACACTGCTCAGCACTCAGCTGAGGACTCAAAAGGGACTCTCTGGAATCATTCAGAGCCTTCTCTTCATCTGCACAGCTTTCTCTTCTTAGGTACCCTGCCCTGGGAACTCTATTTGGCCTCCCCAGGCTCCCAGCTTCCTGTTCTCAATGCTGGCGGACCACCAGCTCCCCTAGAATCTCTTTCTGGACCTGCACCCTGGATGCTGTCTCCAGGCCATAAGCTGGGGACAGTCGCAGGTCTCTCTTCTCCAGGAGTCACTGTTCAGCACCCACCACACGCCAATGTCAAAAAACAATTGTTTCATAGGCTTCATCTGTTTTATTTATTTGTTACAGCCTGGAAGGCAAATCTGGTCCCTATTATTCCATATTGAAAGCAGAGATCACTTTTTTTTTTTTTTAATTGAGACAGAGTCTTGCTCTGTGGCCAGGCTATAGTGCAATGGTGTGATCTCCGCTCACTGCAACCTCGGCCTCCCAGATTCAAGCTTTTCTCTGCCTCAGCCTCCCGAGTAGCTGGAATTACAGGCACCCGCCACCACGCCCAGGTATTTTTTTTTTTTTTTCTGTATTTTTCTTAGAGACGAGATTCACCATGTTGGCCAGGCTGGTCTTGAACTCCTGATCTCATGAACCACCTGCCTCGGCCTCCCAAAGTGCTGGGATTACAGGAGTGAGCCACCACGCCTGCCCAGAATCATTATTTAAATACTTATTTTTCATGCTAACTTTAATTTCTATATCTTTTTTTAAATGTATTTTCTGTTTCTATCTTAAAAGTGTCTATAGATGGCAAGGCATGGTGGCTCACACCTGTAATCCCAGCACTTTGAGAGGCTAAGGTGGGCAGATCACTTGAGGTCAGGAGTTCAAGACTGGCCTGGCCAACATTATGAAACCCTGTCTCTACTAAAAATACAAAAATTAGCTGAGCCTGGTGGCACACGCCTGTTATCCCAGTTACTCAGGAGGCTGAGGCAGGAGAATCACTTGAACACAGGAGGTGGAGGTTGCAGTCAGCTGAGACCACACCGCTCCAGTCCAGCCTAGGCAACAGAGTGAGACTCAGTATTAAAAAAAAAAAAAAAAAAAAAAAAGTCTATAGAGATCTAACTCTGAGCACAGTTTAAACATTATTTACAGTTTAAAAAATCTGGCAGCTTTAACACTTTTGTTTACATGCTTAAAAACAGCAAGAAGGGAGTATTCCTAATTAGGATTTGGTGTACCTTAGTATAGGAAATGAATTGTGAGTATTCATGGGTTGTACAGTTATCTTTCTACAGATTAATATGTCCCATTTTCAACACATAATGTTTATAAAAGAATTACAGGCCAGGTGCGGTGGCTCATGCCTGCAATCCTAACACTTTGGGAGGCAGAGGAGGGCAGCTCATGAGTCAAGAGATCGAGACCATCCTGGCCAACATGGTGAAACCCTCTCTACTAAGAATACAAAAATTAGCTGGGCATGGTGGCATGTGCCCGTAGTCCCAGCTACTCGGGAGGCTGAGGCAGAAGAATCGCTTAAGCCTGGGAGACGGAGTTTGCAGTGAGCCAAGCTAGTGCCACGGCACTCCAGTGTGGGCAACAGAGCAAAACTCCAGTCTCAAAAAAATAATAATAATAATTACAAATGCATTCTGTAATAGTGCGCATCTGCTTCCTGAGATGCATACTTTTAACTGATTTCTAATTTTTTTATTTCTAATTTTTAGTATTTCCATAATTAAAGATGTTTCATGTAATGCACATATGGCTGACCTCACAGAAGTGGCTGAAACATTACTGATGGCTTTGAAGTGGATCATGATGGGGGGAAAAGTAAGACTTCATGCTGTATTATTTTAAAACTCCATGCAGTATGCTTGCTTTTCAGCTAAAATAAAATGTAACATTTTTGTGTGGGTTTTAATATGTGTAGCTGAAATATGATCTATTTTTGAAGACCACAGACATTTATAAAGAAAAACTAAAAGGAGCAGTGTAGGATGGTCTCGCTTCCAATGACAAGACTTTAAAATCATTTTTAGATTTTATGAGTTATCTTTCCTGTCTAGATTTTGGAAATCAGAGAGAAAGTGAAGCTTTTAGATGGAAAGGGGCTGTCAAGTAGGCCACTTGCTGAATATTGAAAACAATGAAAAGGTACCATGTGGGCTAACACAACATTCAATTCAGATACTGACTTTGTTGTTTAATAGGAAATTTTTATTTTTTTGAGACGGAGTCTTGCTCTGTCGCCCAGGCTGGAGTGCAGTGGCACGATCTTGGCTCACTGCAATATCTACTTCCCAGGTTCAAGCAATCCTCCTGCCTTGACCTCCCCAGTAGCTGGGATTATAGGCACCTGCCACCACTCCCAGCTAATTTTTGTGTTATTTTTTGTGGTGATGGGGTTTCATCATGTTGTTCAGGCTGGTCTTGAACTCCTGACCTCAAATAATCTGCCCACCCCGGTCTCCCAAAGTGCTGGGATTACAAGTGTGAGCCACCATAACAGGAACTTTTAACAGGACTTACGAGAAAGGCAGTTTCTAAGTTGAGGGCTTGCCTAGTCTTTTCAGCACAACTGCATGGCCTGAATGTTTTAACTAGAAACAGGAGGATCCCTCACCATCACTACGTGTCATTCCATCTCCCAAAATTCAGATGTAAGACAACTTTAGGAGTTTAGGTTTTTCCTATTAAGCAATAAAGTATACTGCTTTTTTTTTTTTTGAGATGGAATCTCACTCTGTCACCAGCCTGGAGTGCAGTGGCATGATCTCGGCTCACTGCAACCTCCGCCTCCCAGGTTCAAGTAATTCTCCTGCCTCAGCCTCCCAAGTAGCTGGGATTATAGGTGCACGCCACCACGCCCAGCTAATTTTTGTATTTTTAGTAGAGATGGGGTTTCACCATGTCGACCAGGATGGTCTTGATCTCTTGACCTCATGATCCGCCCACCTCGGCCTCCCAAAGTGCTGGGATTACAGGCGTGAGCCACTGCGTCCTGCCTGAAGTATACTGTTAAGAGTTAAAGTCGGCCGGGCGTAGTGGCTCACGCCTGTAATCCAAGCACTTTGGAGGCCAAGGCGGGCGGATCACCTGAGGTCGGGAGTTCAAGACCAGCCCGACCAACATGGTGAAACCCCGTCTAAAAAAAAAAAAAAAAAGAGTTAAAGTCATCTTAGAATTTAGGTTTCATACTGAACTTTGCTTTCTTCCCCTCTCAGTCCCAGCCAGTCAAATTTGGTCTTCTGGAGTCAACCCAAACCTAGGTCAGATGGTGTAAATATGTGTCATCAGTTGAGGTTGCCATAGCAAAATACCACATGCTGTGCTTAAACGAAAGAAATTTATTCCCTTGCAGTTTTGGAGAAGAGAAGTTCAAGGTCAAGGTGCCAGCAAGGTGGGGTTCTGGCAAGGGCTCTCTGCTTGGCTTGTAGTGGTGGCTTTCTTGCTGTGTCCTCGCAAGGAGAGAGAGCTCGGGCACGAGCATGCTAGCTCTCAGATGTGTGGCTCTTCTTATAAGGACACTAATCCCATCTTTTTTTTTTTTTTAATATTATTTATTTATTTAGTGAGACAGAGTCTTACCCTGTCTCCCAGGCTGGAGTGCAGTAGCATGACCACAGCTCACTGCAACCTATGCCTCCTGGGTTCAAGCAATTCTTGTGCCTCAGCCTCCTGAGTAGCTGGAATTACAGGCGTGCACCACCGCGCCTGGCTAATTTTTGTGTTTTTAGTAAAGACAGGATTTCACCATGTTGGCCATGCTGGTCTCAAACTCCTGGCCTCAAGTGATCCACCCACCTTGGCCTCCCAAAGTGCTGGGATTACAGGTGTGAGCCTCTGCACTTGGCCTAATCCAATCATTATTAATGCCCTACTCTCATGATCTCAGTGGTTGATGGGTTGATGGGATTAAGGTGAAAATATGGAAGAAAATCAGAATATTTGAATGGACTTTATGTGAAGTGGTTGCATCTCCTTTACCTGAATGTGTTGATAGGAAGGGTATTACATCTGACTGGGGAACACGTTGTATCTAGTATTGTGAAGCAGAAGGCACGGACATTTGCTCTTTGGCCAATATTAATTGGACACACTACGTGGGAACCCATGGGCCTGAGCCCAAACAGGCTGTTAATTTGAAAAAAGTATAAAATACTTGGTGGGTGAAGAGATTTTCACTTTAATGACCTGTTGGAGGCTGGAAGCCCGGCGCTATGCTCTCTGAGTGCCACCTAGTGGTGACCACTGGGATATTGGACCAGGAAATCCCTAGACCTCGTAGTTAGTAGCTTGCTATTGGGCATTAATTGAAACTGCCCCTAAGACTGAAGGACACACTCTAATCTTAAAGCCTGAAATATGCATGTTGTCTTGGGGGATGGCAGAGATACAGTTGAATAAAGAAGGAAGTGCCCAGGAGAGTTCCATAATAAAATGGAAATGGTTTCTACTGAAGCATGATACTGAGGGAATGCAAGGAGGGCTTTTCCCCTGGGTCCGGTTTTAGAACCAGCTGCGGATCTGCCAGGCCTATGGCATCATGGACGGTGCCCCATGAACAGCTCTCAACTGACAACAAAGAGCTATTTGGTTTGTGGTTGGAAGTTTCAAGGTGGATGGACAACATCCAGATCTGAAGGCCACCACATCATGAGCAATAAGGGGAAAACTCATATTGAAAAAGGCAAGAGCAATCAGCCCGGCGAGATGAATTGCATGCTGCATTTCTTGCTATGACAAAAGAATGGAACAATCATAAGAACCTGTGTTTAGGTTTTTACTGACTCGTGGGCCATGGCCAATGGCCTGGCCATGTGACCAGGCAGAGGAGCAATGGCAAACTGGACTGTGAAAGGGATACCCACATGGAGCACAGAACTATGGAAATTTAAGGGGCACATTAAGGTAGGTCATGCCGATGCCCACCTGAAGAATCTCTCCCAGGATCAGTGATTGGAGCCGGTAGGTGGATATTCTGGTGAACAAACCTAAGGAGGCCACCCGGGTTCAACAAAGGAGTGGACACAGGGGAGCTGCAGCAGCGCAGGGATGGGCTTCTCAGAAACACGTCCCTTCTGCACCCTCAGAGGCACCAAATGCCAACAAGAACTGTCCTGACAACAAGAAGATGGAGACTGCAGGTGGCTATGGGGCAGATTCCCCAGGGGGAGAAGACCCCACATGCAGATGGCAGTTGGACTGTACAGAACCCCTGCTGGAAGCCCTGGAGGGAGTGTAGGAATGGGTTCTGGCAGGAATAGGCACTTACTGTGGACTGAACTTTACATATCCAGTGGCAGATGCAAATGCTCAAGATACTATAAAAGTACCGAACAGAAGACACTGTATCAATGTGTCACCAAGTTACATTCCTTCAGACCAAGGAACACACTTTACAACCCACATCGGGCAAGGAGACATCCCATCAAATGAATATATCATGTTGCACATTATCCTGAGAGTAGTTTGTTAGAGAATTAAAATGGACAATGGAAATAGTTGTTATCTTACATGGGGAGAGATAAAAGCGTGAAGGCTTGCGCACCTCCATGCATGTGTGCTCACACTGAACATGAGGGGGTCAAGGAGTGTCCCCACTAGATAGATCCCTCCACTCTTGGGGTAATCTGGGGAAGACGGCCAGGAAGCATGCTGGTATGACTATGCAGTTCTTCCCCACGGCACCTCAACTTTCTGGTTTCCCACCTGATGGAAAAAGCCTGAGATGGGGCCCACAGCTGCAGGTGCTGCAAGCTGGAATAATTCTTTTTTTTTTTTTTTTCATTTAAAAAGACGGGGTTTCACCATGTTGGTCAGGCTGGTCTTGAACTCCCAACCTCAGGTGATCCACCCGCCTTGGCCTCCAAAGTGCTTGGATTACAGGCATGAGCCACCGCGCTCGGCTGGAAGCAGGAATAATTCTTGAGCGAGAAAGAGTTGCTATATCTTTTAACACTTGTGTCAGAAATCCTGAAGGTCTGATGGGATGGCCGCACCTCCACTGCATCTGGCAAAACGGAGGTGGACAGTGAGTGCAGCTGTATCTCCTGGTGGTCAGGGCAGCCTCCCAGTTCTGTCTCTATGCAGCCCAGCCTTACGAGACTGGAAATGGCCCTGGGGGAGGCACTTGCTGGACTAGTATTGCTGCTGGCCATCTGGACCTACACAGTGATGAACCTAACATCCCTTCATCCTTTCTAAAGGTGTAAAAGTAGGGGTGAAATCAATGACAAATGGAGAGAAGTAGCGGAGGGCAAAGGAATGAACAGACGAGTTATGCAATGAGAGAAACACGACAATACCTTGGTGCCTCGAGCTACGTTCAGAGTTATAGCAGATGCCTGAAAGGGTAAACTTGTATGTTTGTGAAAACCATACGTGCTTTAGGAATCTGATAAGGTCGAATGGCAGCCCACAAGTCTAGTGACATCACTGTCAGAGTCACTGCGGTCACAACGATAACCAAGTGGAACTCTAGCATCTTTCAACCCTGACTTCTCAGGGTACACCTACGACAAAGGATATCATCTGGGAAGGGTTTTTTTGGGGCGTCAGACTGTGTGGAGTAGGATTGCTGGTTGACTGACTCCTGTGTAACTATACACCCAGGTGATCAGAGGTTTACAAAGGTCCCCCCTGGTTATCTTGGATGACAGAGAATGGTGGCCTGCCCAACATGCCACAGTGTGCTGTGCACAGACACAAACCACCCTTTTCTGTGAATGGAAAGCTCTTACACAAACCAGGAAAAGCCCCTGGGATTCTGATGGAACTAAAGCAGTAGGCACCACACGATGGGTCCAGATTCCCCAGGGAGCAGCCCCTCGACGCACAGGGAGAGGATGGAAACCTCTCTGACAGATTCAGACTAAACGACAATGAGGTGTGATCACCACTTATATAATGCAAGTATAGGGAAACCCAATACTTTGAGGTAACAAAACACGTATCCTAACTGCACTAGGCCACGAGGACACAGTAGCAACAGCCAGCATGGTGGCCTGAACACTGGCCCACTAGACAGAAAAGGCCCTTAGGGCAGATGGGTGCTGGCTAGGCTTCCTGGGATGAGCTGAATTTGCCTTTTTTTTTTTTTTTTAAGAGGGAGTCTTGTTTTTGTTGTCCAGGCTGGAGTGCAGTGGTGCGATCTTGGCTCACTACAACCTCTGTCTCCCAGTTCCAAGCGATTCTCCTGCCTCAGCCTCCCGAGTAGCTGGGATAACAAGTGCCCGTCACCATGCCTGGCTAATTTTTGCATTTAGTAGAGACGGAGTTTCACCATGTTGGTCAGGCTGGTCTCCAACTCTTGACCTCAAATGATCCACCTGCCTTGGACCTTCCAAAGTGCTGGGATTACAGGTTCGAACCACGAGGTCCGGTCTGAATTTGCTTTTGACGAAGAGCAGCACTCAGAGGGGAAAGACTGATTGAAAAAAATAAGCAGATTAGAGGGAGCAAGGGGTGGGAGTCAGCCTGGGAAGACAATGAGGCTTCGGTAAAGTGGGTTGGCTAATGTGGGGTAAAGCTAGCACCCAGTGTTGGAAAAGGGGTTGTCCCTAGATTCAAAAGGGTTCCTTGACTATTTTGTTACAGATGGAGGCCATGGGGCAGTGGCCCTCTGTCCGGGTTGCTGAGGCTCAAGGGGGCCCACCTATCGGAATCTTATGGCCCTACAAACCTATGGAGGCTCTCTGAGAGCTCTTGCAACTTGGACCTATGCACTCTGCTCTGGATAACACACATCCTGTAGTGTAATCAGCAGGAAAAGGAACTAGTCTGAATGCCACCCACATCCCTGAAGGAGAGAGGATGTGAGCCCTGCTATATAACAGAAGCCAGTCTTTGAGTACAAGCCTGTGAACTGAGACAAGGTGACTGGCTTTGTCTCCAGCTGACTTTGAAACCCAGAAATAACCAAGCCATGACCAATTGTAATGATGCCTGGTATATTAATATCTGGCATGTGAACATGGGTGGATGCTGTTGGAAAGGCATAGCAAATAGCACTTCAGTTACGACTGATTTATTCCGTGATGAAGCTATATTGTGTGCAATGACCATACTGAAGTCTGATGCAACACTGGCATTGTTGGTAAGATTCAACTATCCTACGTAAATAAGTTATATGATAATCTGATGTTGATGACCAAACGTATTACGAGATTGAGTCAAAGCCTCTTGAGGATGTAATACTACTGGAAAATGACTGGCTTCTGGAAGAACTGGATTTAGTTAAGCATCAGCTAATTCCTGTGCTAACGAGTCTGTAGGAGGTTATCATAAGGTCCAAATAGCAGTAGAGGAAGGGGGAGCTGAATAATCACATTAGTACAGAAGTTTGAAAATGTATGTAATGGCTTTATAGGACACATTCCTTGTTTCTTTCAGTCTAGCCCTACCCCATCCTGCCTCAACCACATTTCAGGCACATTCACAATGATACTACTGCTGTGTGCAATACAAATTCTATACTAAATATAGATGCTTAAACAAATACGATTATCTTGCAGTAAGAGAGTTTAGCCTAAGTATCACGAGGCGGCCTGCGTAGAAGAGAACTGATTCAGGAGGCTTGATGGGGCTCAAACTTGCATATTCAGCCCGGGCGCGGTGGCTCACGCCTGTAGTCCCAGCACTTTGGGAGGCCAAGGTGGGCGTATCACCTGAGGCCAGGAGTTCAAGACCAACCTGGCCAACATGGCGAAACCCCATCTCTACTAAAAATACAAAAAATTAGCCAAGCACGGTGGTGGTGCATGCCTGTAATCCCAGCTACTGTGGAGGCTGAGGCAGGAGAATTGCTTGAACCCAGGAGGTGGAGGCTGCAGTGAGCCAAGATCGCACCATCGTCCTCCAGCCTGACCAACAAGAGGGAAACTCCATCTCAAAAACAAATCAACAAAAACACAAAACTTTCACATTGCAAAGAAAGGAATGGCCTGGACTGGCTTCTGATTTTGTATTTTGCAACTCTGCTGAATTCATTTATTAGTTCTAACAGTTTCTTTGTGGAATCTTTAAGTACCAAGACCAGCTCGGCTGTAGAGACCCCCATCCAGGTGGCGCCGAAGGTATTAAGAAGCAGACACCGAGATAAAACAGCAAAGTGGGACTGGCGGGGGCCAACAGCCTTCCGAGCTGAGAGCCTCAGGGGGCTGACAGCATTCCGGCTGAAGGCCTCGAGCACACGCTGACCCACGCATTTATTCTGTCTGAACAGGTGATTATTATCAACAAACGGGTGTTCTGTGTTTTCTCATAGAACCAAGATAAACCAAGTAGGTAGCTGGTGCCTGCTTACCATTGATCAAGGACAAACCAGAACGTATTCTCCATGAGGGAGCCACAGGGACAGGGTCACAGATCACGTGCTTAAAAAATTGTTTTTAACTGGTGTATTATATATACACTGTTTTGCTACTTTAGAATGCCCCAAGTAGTTTTCCACTTGGGGGGCATGACTAGGTTTTCCTGGCTGCTGTTCTTAGCAAATAATATATTTTATCAGACACTCAGCATTTCTCAATGTTAAGATCATGCCTTCTGTGAACAGACATAATTTTACTCCTTTTTTCCAATTTTGATGTCTTTTATTTTCCTTTCTTGTCTAGTTGCTCTGGGCAGAACTTCCAGTATTGTGTTGAAAAGAAACGGCAAAAGGGCAAAGGGCATCCTTGTCTTATTTCTGATCTTAGCATAAAAACTTTTAGTCTTTTGTCACTTTGTATAATGTTTGCTGCGTTTTTTTTTTTGTTTGTTTGTTTATTTTATTTTTTATTTTTTATTTTTTTGAGACGGAGTTTCGCTCTTGTAGCCCAGGCTGGAGTGCAATGGCGCGATCTCGGCTCACCGCAACCTCCGCCTCCTGGGTTCAAGCAATTCTCCTGCCTCAGCCTCCCGAGTAGCTGGGACTACAGGCGCACGCCACCACACCCAGCTAATTTTTGTATTTTTAGTAGAGACGGGGTTTCACCACGTTGACCAGGATGGTCTCGATCTCTTGACCTCGTGATCCATCTGCCTCGGCCTCCCAAAGTGCTGGGATTACAGGCGTGAGCCACCACGCCCGGCTGTTTGTTTGTTTGTTTGTTTGAGACAGAGTCCCGCTCTTGTCGCCCAGGGTGGAGTACAATGGCCCCATCTCGGCTCACTGTAAACTTTGCCTCCCAGGATCAAGCGATTCTCCTGCCTCAGCCTCCCGAGTAACTGGGATTACCCACCACATCCAGCTAATCTTTTGTATTTTTAGTAGAGACAGGGTTTCACTATGGTGGCCAGGCTGGTCTTGAACTCCTGACCTCAGGTGATCCACCTGCCTTGTCCTTGCAATGTGTGGGCATTAGAGGCATGAGCCACTGCACCTGGCCTGCCTCAGGTTTTAATAGATGTTCTTTATCAGTTGAAGAAGTTCCCCTCTATTCCTAATTTTTTTTTTATTTATTTTATTTTTTTGTCTTCCTTGCCTGTGTAAACAAATATTCCTAATTTATTGAGTGTTTTTTGTTTTGTTTTTGAGATGAAGTCTTGCTCTGTCACCCAGGCTGGAGTGCAGTGGCACAATCTTGGCTTACTGCAGCCTCTGCCTACTGGGTTCAAGGGGTTCTCCTGCCTCAGCCTCCTGAGTAGCTGGGTTACAGGTACACACCATCATGCCTAGCTAATTTTTGTATTTTTAGTAGAGATGGGGGGGGTCTCACCATGTTGGCCAGGCTGGTCTCGAACACCTGGCCTCAACAGATACGCTCGGCTCGGCCTCCCAAAGTGTTAGGATTACAGGTATGAGCCACTGCACCTGGCCAGGTATTTCTTTATAGCAATGCAAGAATGGATTGACACAATCTCCTTACTAGCTGTAGGTCTAATCAGATTTCCTATTTCTTTTTGAGTCGGTTTTTATCATTGGTGTCTTTCTAGACATTTATCCATTTCACCTAAGTTATCCATTTTGTTGGTATAAAATTGTTCATAGTACTCTCTTATCCTTTCATTTCTGTAAAATCAATAGTGATGTCCCCACTTTTCTTTCTTTTTTTTTTTTTTTGAGATGGAGTTTCACTCTCGTTACCCAGGCTGGAGTGCAATGGCGCAGTCTCAGCTCACCGCAACCTCCGCCTCCTGGGTTCAAGCAATTCTCCTGCCTCAGCTTCCCGAGTAGCTGGGACTACAGGCACGTGCCACCATGCCCAGCTAATTTTTGTATTTTTAGTAGAGACGAGGTTTCATCATGTTGACCAGGATGGTCTCGATCTCTTGACCTCGTGATCCACCCGCCTCGGCCTCCCAAAGTGCTGGGATTACAGGTGTGAGCCACCGTGCCCGGCTCCCACTTTTATTTCTAATTTAGTAATTTGAGGCTTCTTTTTTTCCCTTTGTCCATCTAGCTAATGCTTTATCCCTTTTGTTGATCTTTCAAAGAACCAACTTTTGATTTTGTTGATTTTCTCTACTGTTTTTCTATTCTCTATTTGATTTGTCTTCACTTTTATCTTTATTATTTCTTATCTTCTGCTAGCTTTGGATTTAGTCTGTCCTTCTTCTAGTTCCTTAAGGTATACAGTTCACTTTTAAAGTTTGAGATCCTCCTTCTTTGTTAATGTCTGCATTGACAGCTGTCCGTTTCCCTCTCAGCACTGCTTTCACTCCATCCCATAAGTTTTTTTATATGTGTGGGTTTTGTTTTCATTTGTCTTAAGGTGTTTTCTGACTTCCCTTGTGATTTCTTCTTTGACCTACTATTTAGACTGGGCGCGGTGGCTCATGCCTGTAATCTGAGCACTTTGGGAGGCTGAGGCCGGCAGATCACTTGAGGTCAGGAGTTCAAGACCAGCCTGAACAATATGGTGAAACCCTGTCTCTACTAAAAATACAAAATTAGCTGGGTTTGGTGGCATGCGCCTGTAATCCCAGCTACCTGCGAGGCTGAGGCAGGAGAATTTCTTGAACCCAGGATACAGAGGTTGCAGTGAGCTGAGATCGTGCCATTGCACTCCAGCCTGGGCAACAAGAATGAAACTCCATCTCAAAAAAAAGAAAGAGTATATTGTTTAAATTTTCACATAGTTCTGAAATTTTCAGTTCCCTTATGTTACTGATTTTTAGTTTCATTCCATTTCAAACAGAAAAATACACTTTGATTTCAAAGCCTTTTTTTTTTTTTTTTGAGACAGTCTCATTCTGTCACCCAGGCTGGGATGCAGTGGCATGATCTCAGCTCAGTGCAACCTCAGCCTCCTGAGTTGGAGTGATTCTCCTGCCTCAGCCTCCCAAGTATCTGGGATTACAGGCATACGTCACCAGGCCTGGCTAATTTTTTTGTATTTTTAGTAGAGATGGGGGTTTCACGATGTTGGTCAGGCTGGTCTTGAACTCTTGACCTCAAATGATCTGCCCACCTCGGCCTCTCAAAGTGCTGGGATTACAGGTGTGAGCCATCATGCCTGGTCCAAACTTTTAAACTATATTAAGATTTGTTTTGCGCTCCTTGGCTAATATTAATCTGTATCCCTTGGCTCTAATGAAAGAGTAAACAGGTGTATAACAGCTTTTCTGGATTCTCTGAGTCATTCTAGTGAACCATTGAACCTTAGTGTGCTCATGGGGAATCTCCAGATACAAAGACCTAGAAAGAAAACTGTTTGTTACATAGAAGTGGTGAGAGTGGGCATCCTTGTCTTGTTCCGGCTCTGTACACTAGTACAACCACTGTGGAAAACAGTTTGAAGATTCCTTAAAGAACTAAAAGTAGAACTACCATTTGATCCAGCAATCCCACTACTGGGTATCTTCCCAGAGGAAAGGAAGTTATTATATAAAAAAGATACTTGCACACAGATGTTTATAGCAGCACAAGTCACAACTGCAAAAATGTGGAACCAACCCAAATGCCCATCAGTCAATGAGTGGATAAAGAAACTGTGATATATTTGTGATGGAATACTACTCACCCATAAAAAGGAATGCATTAATGGCATTCCCAGCAACCTGGATGGTATTGGAGGCTGTTATTCTAAGCAAAGTAACTCAGGAATAGAAAACCAAACATCATATGTTCTTACTCATAAGTAGGAGCTAAGCTATGAGGGTGCAAAGGTATAAGAGTGACACAGTGGACTTTGGGGACTCAAGGAGAAAGAAGGGGTGAGGGATAAAAGACTACAAATTGGGCTTAGTGTATATTGCTCGGGTGATGAGTGCACCAAAATCTCACAAATCACCACTAAGGAACTTACTCATGTAATCAAATACCACCTGTTCCCCAAAACCTATGGAAACACAAAATTTATTTAAAAAGAAAGAAAATTGTTGGCTAAGTGTGGTGGCTCACGCCTGTAATCGCAGCACTCTGGGAGGGTGAGGCAGGCAGATCATGAGATCAGGAGATTGAGACCAGCTTGACCAACATAGTGAAACCCCGTCTCTACTAAAAACACAAAAATTAGCCGGGTGTGGTGGCACGTGCCTGTAATTCCAGCTGCTCAGGAGGCTGAGACAGAAGAATCGCTTGAACTTGGAAGAGAGGTTTGCAGTGAGTGAATTGCACAGCTGCACTCCAGCCTGGGCAACACAGCGAGACTCTGTCTCAAGAATTAAAAAAAAAAAAAAAAAAGAAAACTGTTAAACAGAAAACATGAACAAATACTTGAATAAATGGAAAAACTACGAAGTTATTGGACAGGAAGTCTCAAAACAGAAAATTCCAAATCTCTCTTAGTTATTTCCTAGATTAAAATCAACCCTCATAAACATGCCATTAGGAATTTTTTAAACTGGCTGACATAACTATACAATTTACATTAGGAGTTTGAGGAGGGAAAGTAAGATCCTCAGGAAATTTTTGAAAACAAACAGTAAGTGGAGATCTAAGATAGTAAAGCCTAGTGCAATGCTTAGTACTTTAACAATGTGAAACTTATTTACAAATACACACCCAAATGGAACAGAATAGAAAGTCCAAAAATTCCCAAGTACATACAGAATTTAAAGTATGATAAAGATGTTACTTCAAATATATATGTTGCTGGGAAAATTGAGTATCTGTTTTGCCAAAAAAAAGGAGGAAGGAGGGAAGGAGGGAAAGAGGGAAGGACGGAAGGAGAGAAGGAAGGAGGGAAGGAGAGAAGGAAGGAGGGAAGGAGAGAAGGAGAGAAGGAAGGAAGGAAGGGAGGGAGGAAGGAAGGAAGGGAAGAAGGGAGGGAGGGAGGGAAAGAAAAAGAAAGAAAAAAGAAAGAAAAAGAGAAGAAAGAAAAAGAAAGAAGAAAGAAAAAGAAAGAAATAGAGAAAGAGAAAGAAAGAAGGAAAGAAGAAAAGAAAAAAAAGAATCAGGTCAGGCATGGTGGCTCATGGGCAGATCACCTGAGGTCAGGAATTCAAGACCAGCTTGGCCAACATGGCAAAACACCACCTTTACTAAAAATACAAAAATTAGCCGGGCGTGGTGGTGCGCACCTGTAATCGCAGCTACTTAGGAGGCTGAAGCATGATAACTGCTTGAACCTGGGAGGCAAAGGTTGGAGTGAGTTAATTGTCTTATGTTTCATTTAAAACCAGCACTGCGCAACATAAAGATGAACAGGAAAAGCTGTGCTAATGATTTAGAATTCAAAGGTTTCTTTATTTCAAATGAAGTTAAATAGCAAACATAAACACCATGAAAAGTCAAGAGAAAGGCCACAGAGGAGAGAAGGCTTTGTATGGCGTTCTTCTCCTACTTTTTAAACACTGGACCTGGGTGGAATTTTCATTTTTCACTGGACTCCACAAATCCTATAACCAGCTTTCCTGTTGCCCTCAGTGCCTGGTGAAGAGCAGACTCAGCCTCCCAAAGTGCTGAGATTGCAGGTGTGAGCCACCAAGCCTGGCTAGGTTTTCTTTTAAGCATTAAGTAGTTACAAAGTTGCAATTCCTACAATCCACCCTATAGGAATACAGGCTCTATATTCCCATCTCTCGCCACCTGGTCTTTCCCCAGAGAAAACTACCATCATGAATTTGCCTTCTCTGCAGTCCACACTGCCTTCCTTTTCCTGAATGTGTTCCTAATGTGTTCATTTCCTAATGCGTTGATTTCCAAATTCACAGGAATGCAGTCTCAGTGTATTTAATGTTTTGAACTTGGTTCACTCCCCAATGTTACATTAGTTAATTCATCCCTACTGACATGTGTAGATTTACTTTATTCATTTTTACTGTGTTACATTGTATTTCATTGTATTAATGTACCACGATGTATTAATTTGTCCCCTAGATTATGGACATGTGACCACTCACAATTAAATACACTATTTCCGTGAATATTCTTGTACCAGTGGCCCTGTGAGAGAGTGCTGGCTGTTCCTGCTATTTTCCTGCTTTTTACTAGAGATAGCAATACCACAAACATTTCCTAAAAATTAAAAATAGCAAGAAGCTATTAAAAAATCTTTATGCCGAGCTGGGCGCAGTGGCTCACGCCTGTAATCCTAGCACTTTGGGAGGCTGAGGTGGGTGGATCACCTGAGGTCAGGAGTTCAAGACCAGCCTGGCCATCATGGTGAAACCCCATCTTTAAAAAAATAAATAGGCCGGGCGTGGTGGCTCACGCCTGTAATCCAATCACTTTGGAGGCCAAGGCGGGTGGGTCACCTGAGGTCGGGAGTTCAAGACCAGCCTGACCAACATGGTGAAACCCCGTCTTAGAAAAAAATTAAAAAATAAAAAATAAAAATAAAAAAAATAAATAAAGATAGAAAATAAAGAAAAAAAATCTTTATGCCAACAAGTTTGTGAACATAGAGGAAACAGACAAACACCTAGAAAAATATAACTTACTATAATGACTCAGGAAGAAATATTCCTGAATATTCTGATAACCACTAAAGAAATAAAATCAGTAATCAAAAATATTCCCACTCTGAAAAAGCAAATCCCGGCACAGTTTTACAGAAAGTGCCATTGGGCTGGGAAGGAACACATAATCCCAATATCTCATAGACTTTCCAAAGTATGGAAAAGGAAGAAATGCTCCCAATTCATTTTATGATGCTAATGTAAGCTGGATACTAAACCTTGACAAGGATTATGCGGGAAAGGCAAGTTATAGACCAGTCTTCTCATGAACGAGGTTGCAACACTCCTCAACAGAACAGTAAAAGCCAAATCCAGCCTTGCATAAGAAAGATAAGGCACTGTGTCAAGTGGAGCTCTTCACAGCTCTGCAAGTCCACGTCCTGTTCTAGGCCTGGTTTTCACTGCACATGGGTGTATTCCAGGGTATGCTGGTCTGTTCTATCTGTTATTTGCCGATATCTGTGCCAACGCATCCCATCATTTATAATACATCTTGGAACGTCATAGTGAGTGTTTCACCGTGTATTTATTTCCCACCGCTGCTGCAACAAATCACCACAGACTTGGGTGCCTTAAAACAACAGGAATGAATTCCATCACAGTTCTGGAGGCTGGAAGTCAGACAAGGAGTGGGCTGCAGGCGGGGGCTCACGCCTGTAATCCCAGCACTTTGGGAGGCTGAGGCAGGAGGATCACTTGAGCCCAGGAGTTTGACCAGTTTGGGCAACATGGTGAAACCTCATCTCTACAAAAATAAAAAAAAGAAATCACAGAGTTGGCCAGGCCTCTCTCCAGCTCTTGGTGGCTGCAGGTGTCCTTGGCTTCTGGCAGCATCCCCCTCCAGTCTCTGCCCCCACATTCATGTGGCCACCCTCTCTATGTCTCTGCCTCTCTCTCTCTTTTCTCTTAAAAGGAAACCAGTCATTGAATTTTGGGCCAATCCTAATCCAAGATGATCTCATCTTGAGATCCTTAACTGAATTACATCTGGAAAAACCCTGTTTCCAAATAAGGTCATATTCACAGGCACCAAGAGTTAGGACATGACCACGTTTTGTGGAAGTCACAGTTCAACACAGCACCTACCGTGGCCTTCTTTTTCTAACTTGTCTTAATTTTTAGACTTTTAGTATGCTAGATGAAATTTTTAATCAATTTTTTTAGCTGTAAGAAAAGTCTTTTATTCATTTTCGATGGCTGCCATTACCACATATTTATGGTTTAAAACAACACAAATGTGTTTTCTTACAGTTTCACAGCTCAGAAGTGCAGTATGTGTCTCACTAGGCTAAAGTTAAGGTGTCACAGGGCTGTGCTCCTTTCTGGAGGCTCTAGGGCAGACCGTTTCCTTGCGCACTCAGTTGTCGGCGGCATTCATTCCTTGCAGTTGTAGAATTGAGGTTTCTATTTCCTTGCTGGCTGTCAGCTGAGGCTGTGTCCAGAGCTTCAAGACTGCACAATTCTTGGCTCATAGCCCATTCCCTGGTCTTCAGAAATAGCCAGGGCGGCATTTTCTCTAGGCCTCCAATCTGTCCTGCTGCTTCTGTTGTTGTAGCTCTCTGATCTCTTGTTTTCTTTTATTTTTATTTTTTATTTTCTTTGAGATACGGAGTTTTGCTCTGTCACTCAGGCAGGAGTGCAGTGGTGTGATCTCGGCTCACCACAACCTCTGCCTCCCGTGTTGAAGTGATTCTCCTGCCTCAGCTTCCCAAGTAGCTGGGATTGCAGGCGTGCGCCACCACACCCAGCTAATTTTTGTATTTTTAGTAGAGACAAGGTTTTGCCATGTTGGCCAGGGAAATAAGCTTGACCTTTCCCTGCAGTTTGAAGAGGCACCTGGGGGAGAGGCCAGAGGATCGCAACTGGAGAAGTTATGCTGCCCTCAGGATCCTGGTGGGAGGGTCTTTCTCTGTGGCCACCCTTGCGAAGAACCATTTCTGTGAGAAGCTGCTCTAAGGACGCAGAGCCCAAGTCCCTGCCCGAGCATGATCACCCCTTGTATTCATTTATTCATTCATTCTACAAACCGTTGGTCCCTGCTCTGTGCCTGGCACCATCCAGCACTCAGAACGTATCCGTGAGGAAGATGGCTTTGTGCTCAGGTCATTCTTGCTCTTCTGGAATGGAGTGATGGTTACCCTAGTTTGGGGAGGACCCACTGCTGGCTGGATCTTCCTTATGGCAGCCCTGTGAGAGCAATTACATTATGAGGCTCATTCTGCAGATGCAGAGCTGGTGGCCCAGAGTGAAGGGGCCTAAGGCCACGTGGTGGTCAGAAGCAGGACCCGGAGGGTGTGCAGCTTGTGCCTTCTGCTTCCCTGAGTGGCCCGACATGTGAAGCTGAACCCCAATCCCATCTCTGATGCAGAGGTGAGTGAAGTTTCTTAAATCCTAGAGCTACCAACCCTGTGGGCACCAACCAGTCACTCAACAAATGCTCTGTTGCCCTCAAGCCACATTATGGGGGAGAAGCATGGCTAAGTGGAAAGAGTGTGAGTTACACATCTCATCCAGCCTTCATCACTTAAGAGAGTTTTTATTTTATTTTATTTTATTTTTTTAGATAGGGTTTCGCATGTTGTCTAGGCTGGAGTGCAGTGGCTCAATCATGGCTGGTTACAACCTCTGCCTCCCAGGCTCAAGTGATCCTCCTGCCTCAGCCCCCTGAGTAGCTGGGACTCCAGGCATGCACCATCATGCCCGGCTAATTTTTGTATTTTTAAACAATTTTTGTTGAGATGGGGTTTCGCCATATCACCTAGGCTGGTCTTGAACTCTTGGACTCAGGTGATCCGCCCACTTTGGCCTCCCAGAGTGCTGGGATTACAGGCGTGAGCCACAGCGCCAGGCTGAGTTATCTAAGCCTTAGTTTCTTCCTCTGCAAAATGAGGGATCCAAGGATTTTATGAGGCTCCAGAGAAATGACATGTGTAACTTGCCATAGGAAACATCAGCACTGTGACTGGAATATTTTTGTCTCCTCCAACACTCACTGTATTTCATGTGGAAACTTAATCCCCAATGTGGCAGTATTGAGAGGTGGGGACTTTAAGAGATGAATGGGTTAATCCATTAATGGGTTATTGTGGGAGTGGGACTGGTGGTTTTATAAGAAGAGAAAGAGAGGCCTGAGTAAGTACATTAGCATGCTTTGTGCCCTCACCATGTCATGGCCTGGGCCACCTTGGCCACTCTGCAGAGAGTGTCCACCAGCAAGAAAACTCTCACCAGATGTGGCCCCTTTTCCTTGGACTTCTCAGCCTCTATAATTGTAAGAAATAGATTTTTTTAGTACATTACCCAATTCCAGATTTTCTGTTATAAGCAACAGGAAACAGACTAAGTCAGCACCTTCCCTTTTCTGAAGGTGTAGGTTGCCTTGTCCATCACTGACTGAGGTCTGAGGAAGGGGAACTCCAATGGTCAGGGTGAGCTGGTAGCAGTCAGTGCTGTCTGCAGCTGGAGAGTGGGGGTGGGGGCACTGTCTGATACAGGGAATCTATGCAGATGTCTGATTTAAACAATCCAGGCCTCAAGTCCTGAAGACCTCTCAGTTTGTATTTTCCTGTCCAGAGAAGTGGTCACCATCCAATAGTATATAATAAATCTAGTGATGTGTAACACATTACCCCCAAACTTAGTGGCTTGAAACAACAATAAACATTTATCAATCCCCCCAAGTTTCTAAGGGTGAAAAATTCAGAAGCAACTTAGCAGGATGGCTGCAGCTCAGGGTCTGTCATAAAATTGCAGTCAGAGGATAGCTGTGGCTGTGGACTCATCCAAAGGCTAGACTGTGGCTGATGATACACTTCCAAGGTGACTAACTCATTCAGGGCAACTTAGTGCCAGCTACTGGCCCATTTCCTCCCCACAAGGGCCTCTCCACAGGGCCCCTTGAGCATCCTTACAGTGTGGTGGCTGGTTCACCTCAGAGTGAGTGATCCAGGAGGCAGACAGCCAGGCAGAAGATATATTTTATATATGACCTAAACTCAATAGTTGTATTACATCACACCTACACATTTGTTTGGTTACAAGTGAATCACTAAGCCCAGCACACCTTCAGTGGGAGGTGAACCAGCCTCCACCTTTTGGAGAGAAGAACCTCAAAGAATCTGTGGTTATATTTTAAAGGCACTACACCAGGTTTCTCCTTGTGGCTCATTTCCAAGCCAGTTTCTTCCCCAGAGCCCCGAACTCCACCACAGCTCCAGGGCTGGAATTCCTTCTGAGCAGGAACGTGGCCAAAGGGTGTGAATGTCTATCAGCTGTTTCCCTTCTATCAATGTTTCCAACTTGCTAATAACGTAGAATGTGTTTAGACTACTGAACACGTCCTAAGACCATTCCTCCAGGGGTTTCTAAAATGCAGGGCAATCTAAATCAGTGACATCATGGGAGAAATCATTGTTTCGCTTATGTAAAGCAATCCAGGGTTCTGCCAGGCAGGGCCTCTGAGGTCACCTCACTTGTTTTTAGCCTGCATGTTTATTCACTGACTTATGTCTTTTAACTAATCTCACACAGGTTAGTCTGAAACACCTCAACCACAAATGCTGAAGGGGGTTTTGACTCTAAAGGATCTTCAAGGTTAGATTTGATTTAAGGAGTAAAACTCACTAACCAGCAACTGTCTGCAGAGCTTCGGTGCCTCAGGGACAGGAACACATAGGCTGCAGCCTCTGTCCTGGGCACCTGGCATGGGGTGCGCTCAGCAGAGTCACTGCAGTTGCCTGTTTGGGGGTGGCTGTGGACTCTCCAAACCAGGCACAGAGCAGTGGCTCAGGGTGTGTTTGGTGAATCTGTGCTTCCCGCCAGGATGGGGCTCTTCCACCTGATAAAAGGACCGTCCATGATGAAATCTAAGGAGGTCAAGACAGTGTTGTTTATTATGCTCCTTCTGTGTACCAAGTGATTTACAGGGGTCACACATGGAATTCTCAACAGCGATGGGGACAGGTTGGGAGGCATATGGTCCCCACTTCAAGAGGGACAACACACAAGTGGGGTGAGGTGGGAGGCTATGTAGTCAGGTGGCCCACACATGGGGTCCCTCAGGCAAGATGGTGGGGCCCTGCTGTGTGGGTTACTCACTAGCCAGGGCAGAGGAGCTTTCCATGTGCTGGCTTGTCTGAGCCTCCCAGCAGCCGGAGGGGAGGGGCTGCGCAGAGGAGATCCCGTGGCCTAGAGAGGGACTCATCTGCCCTGGTCACACAGCCAGGGGCAGAGTGGGTTTGGGAATTCTGGCTGCCTGGCTCCAGTGCTCCTGGAGAGCCTGGGGGGCCATGACTCACCCTTGGAGCTGGCTTTTTCCTCTTCTCCTGACCCAGAGTCAAAAACTGGAGAATTTTATTTCTGGCTCCTCCGTGGGGCCTGAGTGTCAGAGTGGAAGAGCGGAGCTGATTTTTTGAAGTCCCGTCCCTCCCTCTTCTCTGGACTCACAGTTGCATTTCTGGTCTGGAAGACTCGGGCTTGCTGTGAAGAAATTGTCCACACCCCAGTGTGCCCGGCCAATCTCCCAGGGCCCATGTGGTTTCTCCCTGAATGCTCATGGCAACTCCCAGAGGCAGGGGAGGGGTGCATCTGTTTCACACATGGGAAACTGAGGATTTTACGAGGATACCAAGATTTTTGTTGCAGGCTGGAGGCTCAGACTTAGTGGCAAGTTTTTCGTAGGGGCTCTGTGGGTAGAGCTGGATACTGGTAAGTAAAGTGGATGGGGCCCACATTCACTGTCACATACGCCCCCAGTAACACACAGACAGCAAAGGTCTCAGGACACCTTCCTGGGGGTCTAGACCTTGCCTCAGAATCCTTCTTAACACTAAATTCCAGCCACAAGCTGTTTGCAACATCTCTTCCTTGACCTCTTGGCCTCCCTGGGATCTGTGGCTATGTTCCCACCCACATGGCTCTCGCCCTCCTCCTTTCCCTGCCCTCCAGAGGCTCCTACGCCTGCCCATCTTCAGCCCATCCAACTCCTGCCTCTAACCCTCCCTCCATCCTCCTCCAGCAGGGTAAATCTCAGAAGAAGGGCAGAATATATCCTGCCTGTACTCAGCCCCTTTCTTGCCCCCTGCCACTATGAACTTCAGCCTCCTTGGGTGGGCCCCACCTTGCCTTGTGTTCCACGAGGAACCTCGTGAAGTCCCCCAGCTCTAGCCCTGGGCCATCTCTGCAGCCTTTGCTCTTGTCTCCATGACCCATGTTGGCCTCTCCTGATATTTCCTGGTTACTCCCTCGTCCCCTGAGTCTCCCCTGTAGTCCAGCCCCGAGTCTGGCAGCCAGACAGTCTTTGAAACCTGTAGTCATCTGAACCCCACTGCTTAAAACCTACAACTCTCAGAATAGAACCCAGGCCTCTTCCTGGTCTGATGAGGACCCCAGAGCTGGCCTCAGCACCCTGCTCTGGTGTCATCTCCCACCAACCTGGCTTCTGCCTCAGGGCCTTAGCACCTGCTCTTCCCTCAGCCCTTCCCTCCTTCCTGTACCTTTTTTTTTTTTTGAGATAGATTCTTGCTCCGTCTCCCAGGCTGGAGTGCAGTGGCACAATCTCAGCTCACTGCAACTTCTGCCTCCCGGGTTCAAGTATTTCTCCTGCCTCAGCCTCCCAAGTACCTGGGATTACAGTGGCTGCCATCATGCCTGGCTAATTTTTGTATTTTTAGTAGAGAAGGGGTTTCACCATGTTGGCCGGGCTGGTCTTGAACTTCTGACCTCAGGTGATCTGCCTGCCTTGGCCTCCCAAAGTACTGGGATTACAGGTGTGAGCCACTGTGCCCAGCTGGCAATGAGGATCTTAAAGACATTCCTTCCTGTCCTCTGATCCAGACAACACCCTGCCCTCCACTCCCCTGCAGTTTCTCAACAGAATCATTCAACAGCATGTTATAGCCAATGGGGAATGTGCAAGTGAATGTATTTGTATGTGTGGGTTGGGCCATCCACTGTGGGGATAATCAGTCACCTCCCACCACACACACTTCCATTGCATTTCTGTTCAGAAGGATCATTTGCATTATCATTAGCTTTTTCTACCTTTCTCAGTTTTCTACAGTCTTTCACAAGTTTTCCTCCCGTTAAAAAGATTCTGAAGCTCGGGTGTAATGACTAATGTCTGTAATCCCAGCACTTTGGGAGGCCGAGGCGGGTGGATCACTTGAGGTCAGGAGTTCGAGACCAGCCTGGCCAAAATGGTGAAACCCGTCCCTAATAAAAATATAAAAATTAGCTGGGCATGGTGGCGCACACCTGTAGTCCCAGGTACTCATTCACGAGGCTGAGGTGGGAGGATCACTTGAGCCTGGGAGGTCGAGAGGTTGAGGCTGCAAGTAAGACTCCATCTTGAAAAAAAAATAGATTCTAAAGACAAATTGTCTGTGTGTGTGTGTGTGTGTGTGTGTGTGTGGTAGAGGCAAGCATCTTGGAGGACAAGACTCTGAGAAAGGTATGAAGGTATAATCCTCAGTCTTACTTTAATTAGAATAACTTTCCTTTTAAAGGCTAAACTGAATTCTTTGTTACTAGAACTTATAGAAAATTGCAAAACCAGTGTCAAGGGTTCCCTGTGGGTATTTCTCACCCAGCTTAACCTAACACAGACTTTTTTTTTTAATGGAGTTTTGCTCTTGTTGCCCAGGCTGGAATGCAATGGCATGATCTCAGCTCACCATAACCTCCGCCTCCCCGGTTCAAGCGATTCTCCTGCCTCAGCTTCCCAAGTAGCTGGATTACAGGCATGTGCCACCATGCCCAGCTAATTTTGAATTTTTACTAGAGTTGGGGTTTCTCCATGTTGGTCAGGCTGGTCTCGAACTCCCCACCTCAGGTGATCCGCCTGCCTTGGCCTCCCAAAGTGCTGGGATTACAAGCATGAGCCACCACACCCGGCCCCTAACATGAACTCTTACAGAAACCAATACAAAGATCAAAAGGAGGACATTTACATTAGTACAAAGTTTTCAGCTAACTCCCGACCTTTCTTGAATTTCACCAAATTGTGCACTAAATGCTGTTTTCCTGTGTAGGCTCCCACTCTGCAGTGTGTTGTTACTTCTTCCGAGCTGTCCCCAGTTTGTAACAGTGCCTTGGCCTTTCCTTGCCGATGGTCATTTGGATGAAGGCGTCCTGAGCAGCTGTCTTTGTAGAGTGCCCCTCGGTCTGGGCTTGCCCTGTGTCTTCTCATGACTGAAGTAAGCTATGTCTCTTTGGCAGGCATACTACAGCAGACTCTTGGGAGAAGGTTGGAGCATGGAGTTCACACAGGGGACTGTGGTGGGGACCTTCACTCTGGCCAGTACCTGAAGGTGAACATCAGAGCATCCCCCAGGACAAGGAGGGGTGAGATCCAGGGAGTCCCCAGGGTCAAAGAGGGAGTGGTTGCGGAGATCCATTCTGGGGTAGGGCAGTGTTAGGCTACAGAGGTGGAGCAGACAGCTAGAGGATGTTGGGACCAGCTCTGTTAAAGAAAAAATATTCCTGGTACTAACAAAAGCCCCATAAGTTCAACTTTATTGAAAAAATATTCCTGGGCTACCAAAAGCCCCTTAAGGCCAACTTTATTCAGACCCGTTGAGATTAGTACAGGGACTCGCAGTGGGAGAGAGATGTTGGGCTCAGCTCCAAACACAGCATGGACGACTGAGGACTGAGAGCCAAGGGCAGGGTGAGGGTCACAGGATGGAGAATGACCAAGGGAAAACAGCAGGGGGAAGGGCCATTCTAGCTCAAGCCGCCTAACAGAATTGTTGCTGAAAGCTGGCCATGGTGACCAGACAGCACCCGGGGGGTGGCAGGGGCTGGGGAGTTTGGCCAGTTAGTGAGGATGACCAGATGATTGAGGGTGGGGTGTTCTGGCTAAATTGACTTAGTAGAATCCTTGCTAAAATTGGACGATGCAGGCTGGGCGCAATGGCTCATGCTTGTAAGCCCAGAGTTTGGGAGGCCGAGGTGGGTGGATCACCTGAGGTCAGGAGTTCGAGACCAGCCTGGCCAACATGGTGAAATCTCATCTCCACTAAAAATACAAAAATTAGCCAGGCATGGTGGTGGGCGCCTGTAATCCCAGCTACTCAGGAGGCTGAGGCAAGAGAATTGCTTGAACCTGGGAGGTGGAGGTTGCAGTGAGCCGAGATTGTACCACTGCACTCCAGCCAGGGCAACAAAATGAGACTCCACCTCAAAAAAAAAAAAAAAAAAAATATTGGACAATGCAGAGATGAACATAGGAACCCACACATCAGGGCTTGGTTGAAAGAAAGTTCAGGGGAGCCTAAAGTGAGTCTGGTTAAGGAGAGAACCTTGTCAGCTTCCCTCGTGGCTTGGGGGCTGGAGTCTTCTCTCCCACGAAGTCCAGACGTCAAAGCTAAGCAGACACCAGGCCAGGGACTTGACTGGGCTTCTAGGTCTCCTGATGCCGAGTGGAAAAAGTATAGAAGTTGAGGTTTTGTAACATGCCATTAACCAAGGCGGCACTGGCAAGGGTCTCAAACACCATATTCCCAGAACACTGACAGCCCAATGCTGCCCTTACCATCATTCTGGCGTGGCCTGGACACAGACCAGCAGCTATGGGCAGGGAGCCCACCTCAGCCGGGTGGAAATGCTGTGTGTTTCCCTGTGTTTAGGTCCCGTGGGTTTGCACAGCTGGTAATGATAGGATTGGGGATCTGGGATGCGTCATCCTGGAGTGCTGGAGCCTTGGGCGGAGCTGGAAAGTGGAGCTGCAGGAATGGGGTAGGGAGGCAGGGAGGCCCCAGCAGGGAGGGCCCTGGAGGCAAGGAGATGTCATTTCATCATTTTGCAAGTGAAGTCCCCCTGAGGGAGTTTCTAGAGCAATGCAGGTGTCAGTAAACCATCTTTCCCACGTTCTGGATGCCTGGCAGGTCTTACCCTCCCTGGCGTCCCTTACCCAGCTGTGGTGGCCACCTGCGCTCTGTCCTGCCAGCATCCTCAGGTTTGAGTGCTGTGTTCCAGGAGCCATCACCACTCAAGATGAAAACTGCCATGCTCTCCAGAGGCAGTCCAGATGGCAGGATGGGGCAACCTGGGCTAGGTAGGGGGGTGCTCCTTGAGGCCACCTGGAGAAGAGCTTTCTCCTTCAGGGACCCTGGTGTCCCCAGGGGCTGACAGGGTGCATTGATTTGGCTCCAGAGCCTACCAGGGCTGGGGCCAGGGTCAGAGAGCACAGGAGCCAGGAAGGAGAATCTTGGAGCCGCCGTGTCCGGGGACACTCACTGCCCACCCTCACCCAGAACTGCTGTTCCCAAAGGGTTTTACACACTTTGCTGACAGGGATGAATCAAATGAGGACAAGCAGTCTCCATGACCTGAACAGAGGGGCTGCTGTCAGGCGCCCCTGATGACCAGCCGTGGGGCCTTGGCTGAGCCACGCTCTCCTCTGAATCTCAGTTTCCTCCTCTGTGGAACAGAATTAATGATGCAACACCCGGGAGCAAATCATATCCTTGTGTGAGAGCCTGGCACATACAAAGTGTTTAGAACTCTGTATTCATCATATATTCCATATACAGATGGATATCCAGGTATTTTGTAAAAAGCTCTCATTTAATTCTAATTTACTATATAATACTTTACTCCTTCCTTTTGACCAGTTGCTACAGAAAGCAAGTTCTGGTTTGCAAAGGGCTGTCACCTCGGGCCACTGCACAGTGTGTCATGTGTCCGGTTAGGCTCTTCAGCGCCTTGGAGGGAGGCTGCAGTTCCTGGGCTGCTGGGTCGTGGCAGGTCTGACACAGCCTGTGCCCTGTGACTGTGTGCCCAGATGCTGAAGCTTGTTCCTGGCTCAGCAGTTTGGAAAGAGTTGGTACCACCACCTGTTCTTTCTCCTCCAGAATCAGACTGGAGGGTGGGGGCCAGCGGGATCGGGTGTGAGACCGTCTGCTGGGGCAACAGGAAGCTGTCATTGATGCTTCTCCTATGATATGTCACAAACTCATGGCTGAAGGTTGCAAAGACAGGAAAGTGTGTCCAGCCATCTGGGGTGAGGCACTGTCACCTTTGTGTTCCTAGGTCGCAAAGGAGGACTGTGTTACTGGCGTGGGCAGCCACTTGGATATTTAAAAACCCTAAACAAAGCTTGGAATTGAAGTGTTTCTTATTTAAAAACCCAATAAATAAAGCCTGTATTTGAAGTGTTTCTGCTTTCTGCATTTTTCTTGGTGCCAGGGGGAAATCCACACTACTCACAACTCAAATGAAGACACCTTTTCTTTGGTGAAGTTTTTTTTTTTTTTTGAGATGGAGTCTCACTCTGTCGCCCAGGCTATAGTGCAATGGCCCGATCTCGGCTCACTGCAAATTCTGTCTCTCAGTAGCCTCAGCCTCCCCAGTAGCTGGGATTACAGGTGTGCGCCACCACACCCAGCTAATTTTTGTATTTTATTAGAGATGGGGTTTCACCATGTTGGCCAGACCGGTCTTGAACTCCTGACCTCAAGTGATCTGACCACCTCAGCCTCCCAAAGTGCTGGGATTACAGTCGTGAGCCACCACGCCTGGCCTTGCTGAGGCTTTTGAATGCTAATGTTGCCATGGGCTCAGACCATTTAGGAGTGAGTTCCATGGTAACACATGGCTGACACCTCTGGGGCAGGGCAGGGGCCACCCTGCAGGGCAGGACTTGAGGTTGACCCTGGACAGGCACAGTTCTCACTCCCCTCAGTGTTTTAGGAGTCATGAAATAGCCATTCTCTGAGAGGTGTGTGAGTTTTGGGTGAAAAGACCCGGATTTGGATAATTAAATGAAACTGACTAGGGAAAGTACCTGGAACATAAAGGGTGCTTAGAAAACAAAGGAAATTCCTTTTTTCCCCCCTGGTTTTTGTTTATTATACGTTTTTCATCACAACAAAAGAAAGAAGAAGATTATTTGCCCAGAGTCCCACCATGTGCTCTGTCCCTTCCACATGTGCGGAAATAGTTTTGACCAGGTGGTAATTGCAGCTTTCATGATTCTGCCTTCATTCTCTGCAGTGTTTTCCCATGTTGCCACATAACACTCTTGATTATTTTAACAGCCATATGATATTTTGTGCATCAGCTCTTCAGGAGCAAAAGAGCAGTTAGTGAGACGAAGGCATTTTTCCTAGACCACGAGTCTATGTTTTTATTTGTGGAATTTTTCCCGGCACAGCCAAGGCCAGCTCAGGACATCTAGAATGAGGAACCTGGAGCTGTCTTCGTGGGAACGGACAAGAAGCACAGCATTTCCCCACTCCCGAGAGCCATCCCCGGGAATGGCCTCTCATGCCAGACACTGTATGGGAAGTCACCCACCATGTGGGCACATAGTGACCAATTGGCAGCCCCGTGAGGCTTACCCGGAGGGAGCAGGGTGCAGGCTGCCTGCCATACTGCTGGTTTTTTTTTTTTTTGAGACAAAGTCTCACTCTGTCACCTAGGCTGGAGTGCAGTGGCATGATCTTGGCTCACGGCAACCTCCACCTCCTGTGTCCAAGTGATTCTCCTGCCTCAGCCTCCCGAGTAGCTGGGACCACAGGCACGTGTCACCACGCCTGGCTAAGTTTCTGTATTTTTAGTAGAGGCGGGGCTTCTCGGTGTTAGCCAGGATGGTCTCAATCTCCTGACCTCGTGATCCACCTGCCTCGGCCTCCCAAAGTGCTGGGGTTACAGGCGTGAGCCACCACACCCAGCCCATACTGCTGGTTCTTGCCCAAAACAAGTCTCAAGAGCAAACCAGAAACTCAGAACCACAGGAGATCCTCAGCTTGACAGACCTGTGCTCCGGGTGTGTAAGAACAAGAGGTCTAGGCCAGGTGCCATGGCTCACGCCTGTAATAGCCTGACCAACATGGTAAAACCCCGTCTCTACTAAAAATACAAAAATTAGCCAGGCGTGATGGCACACACTTGTAATCCCAGCTACTCTGGAGGCTGAGGCAGGAGAATCATTTGAACCCAGGAGGCAGAGATTGCAGTGAGCCGAGATCTCGCTACTGCACTCTAGCCTGGATGAGAGTGAGACTCCATGTCAAGGGGGGAAAAAAAAAGAACAAAAGAACAAGGGGTCTGGAGGGTCTTCGGTCCACATGCTCTGGGTGGTTTGTGGTATCCTGAGTTTGCAGGAATTTCTCTGTCCCTCTGTGAGATGGGCATGTGGGAGTGTAAAAATCAGCCATTGTTCACTATGCATTGAGAGCATCCCAGGCAGGGAGGGGTCTGTGGGTCAGGGCTCGCGGAGAGAGGGGCACCCATCAAAGAAGGGGAAAAACGATCAATTGCTGGTTTCTATCCATGTCTACCTCCTATCAGGGGCTACAAGGGCAGAGTAGAGAAGCACCAGCAAAGAACTAGATGGGACCCAGGAAGGACTAGGTGGGAAGAATCCCATGGCCATAGGAGAACATTTATTAAAAGCAAAAAGGTTGCAATGTGTTGCAGGATGAGAAAAACACACCTAAAACAACAGGCATGGTAGAGTCTGATTACGAAATAAAAAGCACGTGGAATCCTCTGGCAATGCCGAAGTAGGCCCCGCTACAAGATCTCCACTTTACAGCTAAGTAACGAGGCCCCTCGCTCAGGGATTACAGGCACCCATCACCATACCCGGCTAATTTTTGTACTTTTTCTTTTAGAGACGAGGTTTCACCCTGTTGGTCAGGCTGGTCTTGGTCTCCTGACCTCGAATGATCCACCTGCCTCGGCCTCCCAAAGTGCTGGGATTACAGGCGTGAGTCATCGCTCCAGGCCTTCGTTGCATTTCTTTTAAATTTCATAAGTAACATATAATGCATTCTCTTTACATATGTATATATTCTTATATATGCATATATTTTATGTATGTATATATGTATCTATGTATATTTACACACATAGATATACAGAGTAAGAGCGAAGATTTCTCACCTCCCCCACTCCTATCAGTTCCCTCTCAGAGGGAACCATAGGGGTGTTTGTGCCTCTTTGGGCGTTTCCCCAGAGTCCAGATGCTTGGTGAAGTGGTGGGAGTCTGGATGAATGGACGCAGGGACACCTATGAGGCTCCAGGCTTGGAGACTAGGCGGGACAGCGCTGGCCTCCTCTGAGAGCTGTGGCTTCACGCCCTGCTTGTGCCTAGCTGCCCCAGCGCTCAAGGTAGGAGTCTCCCCAGGGCCCATTCGCCTTTCTCACTTATCACAAGTGTGCCCCAAGGGCTCCTTGCCTTCTACAGGTAACGGCAGGACATTTATCTCCCCTGTGTCTCAGTTCCTTTGGCTGAACATGCCACGACAATAGTTCAGTACTTTAACATTACAGGTTTGTAACAAGAATTAGACAAGTAGCCCAGGCACAGTGGCTCACACCTGTAAGCCCACCACTTTGGGAGGTCAAGGCAGGCAGATCACTTGAGGTCAGGAGTTCAAGACCAGCCCGGCCAACATGGTGAAACCCTATCTCTACTAAAAATAGCAAAATTAGCTGGGTGTGGTGGCGCACACCTGTGATAATCCAAGTTACTCAGGAGGCTGAGGCAGGAGAATTGCTTGAGCCTGGGAGGCATAGGTTGCAGTGAGCCAAGACTGCACTCCAGCCTGGGTGGCAGAGTGAGACTCAGACTCAAAAAAAAAAAAAAAAAAAGAATTAGACAGGTAGACCCATGTTAGGTACTCAGTGCCTGCCTTGTGGAGAGGACGGAGGAGGGATCCCCATCACACACCACACACATACACACACCCCACATACATCATACACATACCACACACACCCCACAACACACAACACACTACATATTGCATACACACACCCATATCACACACATCACACAACACACAACATACTACATACACCACAAACACACAACACATACGTACCACACCACACACAAACCACAAAAGGTACCAAACTCACACATCACATCCCACACACAACACACATATACCACAAAGCATATTACATACACCACATACATCAGATACACCACACGCAGCCTACTGCACATGCACACACCACATATACATGCCGCACACACCGCACACACACACACACACACACACACACGGGACACACGCGGCACACACGCACACATGCACGCGCAGCCTCTGCACAAAGACCTCTTTAACCAAGTGCGTATTTCCCAGTCTACCCTTTCTAAGCATGCAGGAAAGTGCTCACACCTAAAAAGGGGTTTCCTTGCAGTGAAGGAGCAAAGAAAGTTCCTGCTGCCCCAGGACCTCTCCAGAAAGTCTAGCAGAGGTAATGGCTCTGGGCAGAGGTGTCAGGAAAAATAAACAGCATTTCCCTCTGGCCTGCGGGACCCTCTCGGAGCCCGCAGTCCCCGCTCCGCCCGCAGCCCCCAGCCCTCGTTGCCATGGAGAGCGGCCTGCGCACACAGGCCGGCGCCCCTCGCCCTCCTGCTGTCTCTCCGCAGGCGGCTTTGTCAAGGCTCAGCGCGTCCCTGCAGCTGCGGGGAGAGGAGGAGACAGGGCGGCTGCCTGTGGGTGCCGCGGATCGTCAGGGCGGGCCAGGGAGGCGGGACCGCTCCGCAGAACCCCAGGGCTTCAGTCTTGGGCTGATGGGCGCGGGAAGCACAACCCGGTCCTCCAGGTCGCCAAGGAGACCCCAGCCTCCTGCGGCGCGCTGTGACCGACCGCCCCGGGGCTCCTCTGGAAGTGGCTCGGCGAGCACCGAGTTTGCCTGTGCGGGACTGGGGGAGCCTCTGCGTTCCTATTTGCTTTGTAAATGATTTTCGTCCCCAGAGGAAGGCGGTGAGTAGGTTACATTGGAAAAGGTGAAGATTTTCGCTTGTTTCAGGTGGCTTTGAGATCCTATGTGGGGTCATTTTTCTGGGTGTCCGGGACTGAGCCGGGCTTCTTCAGGGGGCGGGCTGGGGGGACCTTTATCCAGGAGGAGGTGACTGGTGTGTGGCTTGATGAGGTGTTTCTTTTCTTTTCTTTTCTTTTTTTTCTTTGAAACGGTAGTCATGCTCTGTCGCCCAGGTTGGAGTGCAGTGGCGGGATCTCAGCTCACTGCAGTCCCCGCTTCCGGGGTTCAAGGGATTCTTCTGCCTCAGCCTCCCCAGTAGCTAGGATTACAGGCGTGCGCCACCACACCTGGCTAATTTTTGTAGTTTTAAATAGAGATGGGGTTTCACCACCTTGGCCAGGCTGGTCTTGAACTCCTGACCTCGTGATCTGCCTGCCTCGGCCTCCCAAAGTGTTGGGATTACAGGCTGAGCCACCGCTCCTGGCCGGATGAGCGGTTTTAATTAGCTCTCTGCCCCCTCCTGAGCACAGCCCAGGCGAGACTGAGCTGAAGAAGACCACCTTGGCAGTCCTCGAGATGGGTCCTGGGGCCCCTGCTCTGGAACTGGATTCTCCAGGATACCTACTGAATGATAAGGGCTTTAGGCTGGACTGTGACAAGATCTGTTTTATTTCTGGATTTCTCCATCCTTGCCCATTCTTCCAATTTCTTTTCAAATGAATGGGAAAGGAAAATAGTCTGTTTGAAAAAAGGAGCACATGCCATTGCCTGGGCGGTTGCCATGGCAACGGGACCCCTTGTCAGATGCCGGGATTGTCTTTTCTTTTTGTTTCCTTACTCTTGCCACTCGGCATTTCCCCTAAGTGTCACCTCTTGTAAGGGAGAAAATAAAACCAGGGTGAAACACGGTGCCTTGGCGCTGCGAGGCGGAAGTTTGACGTTCATTAAGACAACCGAGTCTTCGGATAGACAGGAGCAGAAAGAGGCTGTGCCCCTTTTGTGGTTCGTGCCTCTGGTCTTTGGGGATCCAGTTGTCCCGGCTCTTTGACTGCATGTTTCCTATGCTCTGTGTCTGTGAATTAGGACAGTTAGAATGTTGTCATTTTCTGGGATGGCTGGGAAATACAGGTATCATTGCCTAAAATCAGTTTGAAGTGTAAACAATGAATGTGTGTTTTGCCTCTATGTATGTGTGTGCACAGGATTTAATGTTGTGAACTATTAGGATGACAGCAAACCCCAGTCACAGTGAGGCTGACCCTCTTTTTCATATTGTGCAGAAAAGCTAAACATTTTTCAGCAGCAGGGAAACCTGGCTGCGTTCTGGCCGCTGCCCATGGCTCTTCTTCCCAGGCCCTTGTGTTGGGGGAGTGGGTGGTCAGCTGAAGGCCAGCTGGCTTTGGACACAATGCCTTCTCTGTGTTGTGCCCAGGGTCCCAACTCACTCACTGAGAGTCAGCGGCTCACACCATCTGTTCTGGGGTTGGGCTGTGTCACAAGTGTCCCTCCTCATCCTCAGACCTCAGGACTCACTGGGCAGAGGTTGGGCTGGGGCTGGAGGCCTCAGTTTCCTTATCTGCAAAATGAGGGTTATGACAGCTCATCCCTTAGGCCTTTAGGTGGGCTCCTAGAGGACTGTAGGCTTCTCCAAGCCCATCATGGTCCTGGCTTTGCTCTGGACACCCCAGACAAGGGGTCACACAGGACACATCTTCCTGTCGCCATGGAGCACATGTGCTGAGGGACTGGTGCCTGGAAAGGGGAACAAGTGTGGAAGGAAATCTGGCCCCATCCTGTGGATCAGTGCCTCAGTTTCCCCATCTGTAAATTGGGTCATGTGTCACCCATTGGTGGCTTGCTGTTGGGTGAAAGATCCGAGGACTGCATTTGCGCTGTATGTGATCTGTATGGAAGCCTCTCATCCTCGACAGCATCTGGCAAGCACCTGCCGGTCCACTCCTGGTATGGGGGAGATGTGGGCCCGTTTCCCCATCATTCCTGTGCGCTCCTTCCCAAGCTCATGAGCACCAGTGCTGACACAGTCCTGCAGCGTCAGGTCAGCCTTGGGGTGTCCCCATTCTCCATGACATCCCAAGGAGGGGGTGCCCAGAGAGCTGTGTGTGGGACCCTCAGGGACAGGATGGGTTTGGGGGGTAGCCATGGCTCCACAGTCCCAGGTTGCCCAGGGCCACCAGGCAGCGGCTCTCAGCTCTGAGTATATCTGTGTGGACCAAGAAGAGGTGAGATGCTCGTGTGTGCAGAAATGGAGAAAGACTCAGGCTTTCTCCACAGCACCCCTGTCCGTGTGTGCCGGTGAGGGGTGGGGCTTCCTCCTCCCACCACAACCAGCTGAGGAGCTCTAGCAGGGAGCTATCCTGCTGCCTAAGGAGCCCTGTGCCCACCAGCAGGGACTCAACTAACCAACCAACTAACCAACAGCTGACCAGCTAACCAACCAACTCATTCATCAGCTCCCTTCCTCCTCTCTGTTTTCTCCTTTTCCTCCTACCCCCTTCTTTTCCTCACTCCCTTCCTCCCTCCCTTCTTTCCTTCCTCTTTTTTTCTTTTTCTCCTCCCTTCTTCTGTTCACCTGTCATTCCAGGAAGGATCTGGTTCAGCATAGAGTGCAAAGGATAAGAAGAAGTAGATGAACAAAAAGTAAAAGCAGGTTGGATTTGCCAGACAGAACTTGTCATGGGGATGGTGAAGTCCCAGGACACTGGGAGGCTCCGGCCCCACGGGGCTTGGTGGTCCCTGCTCACAGAGGCCGGGACTCTTCCGTGAGGATTCTGGACTTGGACCAACACTCCCAGGTCCTTGACTGAGGGTGGGGAAAGAAGGGGGCAGGAGGGGTTCATTCAAGGCTGCCAAATGTAGCCCAATCCCTTCCGACCCCTGATAGGGTTCTCATGAGCTGCGGAAGCTGTGGTGGTCTGTGGCTAGGGCGCTTGGTGATATTTGGTCTAAATAATTAAATCCAGGGCTGGGCGTGGTGGCTCACGCATGTAATCCCAGCACTCTGGGAGGCCGAGGCGGGCAGATCACGAGGTCAGGAGATCAAGACCATCCTAGCCAACTTGGTGAAACCTCGTTTCTACTAAAATACAAAAAGAATTAGCCGGTTGTGGTGGCACGCGCTTGGAGTCCCAGCTACGCAGGAGGTTGAGGCAGGGGAATCGCTTGAACTCGGGTGACAAAGGATGCAGTAAGCTGAGACCGTGCCACTGCACTATAGCCCTATAGCCTGGGTGACAGAGCAAGACTCTGTCTCAAAAAAAAAAAAAAAAGAAAAGGAATTAAATCCAGATGCAAATGAGTCCACCCAGGAGGGATCTGTGGATGACAGCCCCTAAGTGACCTGAATGGCTCAGGGACAGAGTGCTGCCCTCCCTGCCTGGGCAGCTGGAAATGGAGCAAGGGCCCTTGTTGTGCCACATCCCCTGTATGCTGACGAGGAGAAGGGCAGAAGACGCAGTCCGGTCCAGTGCTGGAGATTCACGTCTCCTTGAGATGTGGCTGCCCCTGGTCTGCCTGGGCCCTGAGGAGAATGAGGAGAAGCGAGGGTGCCTAGGAGAAAGGCCGTAGAGGTGGAGGGAGCCCTGCAGGCTGAGGGTTGTGGCCAGGGGCTGCCGAGACACCGGGCTGCTCTGGGGTCCCGCTCTAGGTCTTGTGTCTTCATGAAGGAATTCCAACAGGCCTTTTAGAAATTCAACTGTGGGATCGAGACCATCCTGGCCAACATGGTGAAACCCCGTCTCTACTAAAAACACAAAAATTAGCTGGGTGTGGTGGCATGCGCCTGTAGTCCCAGCTACTCAGGAGGCTGAGGCAGGAGAATTGCTTGAACCCAGGAGGCGGAGGTTGCAGTGAGCTGAGATCGAACCACTACACTCCAGCCTGGCGATAGAGTGAGACTCTGTCTCAAAAAAAAAAGAAAGAAAAAAATTCAACTGTGGGGCTTTTAGAAGGAAAATGGTATATAGCATACTCATATGTGCTTATTGAATGAATGCATGAAAAAGGCCTTTTATTTTTCTGATAACTGATATCCAGTAATTCTAAGTATTCCTGCTTGTCTTCTCTGGGTAAATTATTTTGCTTCTCAGAATATACCAGCTAGACACAACCCATAAGGTAGAATTTTTCAGTGAACTTCCTAAAATAAAGTCATGTAGCCGAGCAGGGTGGCTCATGTCTGTAATCCCAGCATTTTCAGAGGCCGAAGTGGGCAGATGGCTTGAGCCCAGGAATTGGAGACTAGCCTGGGCAACATGGTGAAACCCTTCTCTACAAAAAATACAAAAATAAGCCAGGTTTGGTGGCATGCGCCTGTAGTCCCAGCTACTTGGGAGACTGAGGTGGAAGGATCGCTTGAGCCCAGAGGTTGAGGCTGCAGTGAGCCATGATTGTGCCACTGCACTCCAGCCTGGTGACGAGTGAGACCCTGTCTCAAACAAATTAATTAATTAATTAAAGTTGTGTAGATTTTGCCAGATGTGGGGTTGTGTCTGATCACTCTCACGTTCTTGGTCCTTGAAACACCAGTGCCTGAAGGATTCACGTAGCTGCTGAGGTGGTAAACTGAATGAGTAAACCTGCTGGCCTTTGACCATGCAAAGTAGGTGCAAAGTAGGCTTCGGGGGGATCCCAGTCAGTAGATCCTGACTTTACAGCTGCAGAGAGGATGCTCCTGTCCCCCAGTTCCAGGGCAGACAAAATCTGAGGGTCTAAGATCTTCAGTGGCAAAAGGGGCATCTGGCTCTTTGACCCTCTCCCTGATCTTCTTTTTAAACAAGTTCCAGAAAATTTTGTCTGCAAAAAAACTATGCTACATAAGGAATAATTCATTGCCGTAATTCATCCATCACAGACCACGCTTGGCTCCTCGAGGGCTTCTTAATATCCCTGATTTCCAGTTCATGTTTGTCAATGAAGGGGGTGACCAGACCGCAACTCTGTTTGTTTTCAAGTATGCAAAGGAGATATACACAGGTCATTGTTGAAAATCAAAATGTTTTAAAGCTGAAGCTCCCTCACACCCCATCCATCCTCTACCCTCCAATCCTACGGCCCTCCTTAACACTGTGAATGTTGAGCAAGTGTGGCTCAAACCTCTCCCTCCTTCCCTCTCTTCCTCCCTCCCTCCCTTCTTTCTCTTTTTCCTTCTTTCTTTCTCTCCTTTTCTCGTTCCTTCCCTTTTCCCCTCCTTCCTTCTTTCTTTCCATTTTTTTTCTCCTTTAAGATAGTGCTGCTGTAATCACCCTTAGGTGCCTCCAGTTCTAACCTTTCTGGTTACTTCCTCCCCCCAGGTCCCCTAGCTCAGCATCTGCCCTTAAAGGAAACCTAAATAAACATGTGCTGTTGAATTCTGAATAGTCTTCGGTTGATCAGAGCTTAGACTAAAGGACTGAATAGTAAAGGGTGGATCCAAGTGATTGTGAGAATAGCAGTTGGCAGAACGTGATGTCTGGATTGGACACGGAGTGCAGAGGAAGGGAGCCCGCACCTCCCGGGGCCTCTGAGCGCTTCTGGTTGACGCTGCGCAGCTGGCCCATAACAATGCTGGAATTATCCTTTATTCAGGGCCTGTTTGAGTGGGGGCGTGGCCACCCCTTTATTGCCTTATTTTTTAATGTATATCATTCTCTATTTACACGTGGATAATTTTTTCCTACAGAGTAAAAAAGAAATGCACCAGACGCAGCACTTTCGTGTGAGCGTAGGCACATCAGGGCTCTTTGTTAAGGATAAGAAACAATCGCTCCCACTTCAGGCTCTAATGGTATCCTAGCCAACTGCCAGAGCCACTCTGTAATTACACCTCCCGAGTAGAAAGCTCTCAAAACGCCACTTGGTCTAAGAGTCTGAAGCTGGGATTGCCTCTCCACTTTGGCTAAGATGACTAAAGCATCACATATTTTTGAAGCAACTTTAAAGAAAAGAGGTAGAGTGAGTGATGACTAGCCAGCTCCTTGCTGCTCACACAGTAGCATTTTACATGCATTTTCCCAGGGAGCCCCCAGGGACTTGGTGTCCAGGGATATTTTCCCCGTGTTGGGGTGAAGGGACTCACACAATGTCACCTGCACACAGGCCTCACAGTTCCAGATCTGGGCTTGTCCACCCTCCTAGCTGCCTGCCCAGGAGGAAGGCAGGTCAAGTTAAGGGCAGTGCCAAGGTTTAGGAAATATTGTCTGTCTTTGGACCAAATGTAATTTCAGTTTAAAGCAACCTAGAAAATGTTTTGCAAAAAGTGTGTTTTCAGAAAGCAGAATTACACTCAGCATCCCTTCGTTTTTGGTTTCTCAACCGCATCTTTCTTTAGAGAGATTTAGAACAGCTAAGTAGAAATTAAATTTTCCATATGTAAACAGGCATGGAGACAGCTGGCTCTCGTCGGGCAAGAGTTCCCGGCTGGGAATCTCCAATGGGCAATGAGCAGCTTCCACGCTCTTGTTTTTAAACGGGTTGGCTTTCCTCCCAATTGCAAATATCATAAATGTTCTTTGTAGAATTTATATGTTACTGAGAAGGATCAAGAAGCAAATGAAAATTCCCGGAAGCTCACCACTCAGAGACGGCCACTGGAGTCAGGGTTCCACACACCTCTCTCTGGGGAGCTTCCATTTCCTTGGCTCTTGTCTATTGTTAGGTCACATGTTCAGTAGGATTTGTCTTGGAGCCTGAATGCTGACAAAGGTGCACCACCCCCTGCCCCATGCAAAGCCCTACGGGAATGTCTACTCCGGTCCCACCCACTTCCTGCCCTGGCTAGTGTGATATTTTTGTGGCTTTCCCCTGTCTCATCAAAAGAATGAGAGTAACTCAACATGGACACTTTGTCCAGTCCTTGGGTCTCAAGGGTTCTGGGAAGGATCCAGGACCTGTGGTTCTCGGTTCCCAAAAGCAGGCAGGTGATTGGAGAAGCAGCTGGGCTCTGATCCCTGGGCCCATGTGGCCCAAATGACTGGCCGTGACCCTAATAAATGAACAGAAGGGCAGGGGCCAGGGTCACCTTGCACAGGAGGAGCTGCAGCCACGAGGGTCTCCGCAGGCCAGAGCCGCTCCTTCCTCAGGGGCCATCTCCTGAGCCTGCTGAGTATTCTTGTATACTATGCGCTGCTCAGCAAAGGGTTGTTGACTGACTGACTGATGGCATTTTGGTCTCTCTGAACTTCAGTGTCCTGGTCATTGAATAGGACTCTTACTTCCAAGCTCATTTCTTCCCTGGCTCTCTGGTTCTCCTTTGTCCTGCACCTTGGGCTAAGATAACTGCACCTTGGGCTAAGATGCAGCCGAGACGGCTCGTGTCCTAGAGACCAACCGCCTCGGCCACATCTTGTTAGAGTCTTGTTAGGTCGTGGCCTTGACAGTTACTCCAGTCTCTGAACCATAGCTTTGTCTTCTGGAAAAGGAGACATGAGAGGATGCTTGGAGGCTGCAGCATCGTCGCCTGCCTCCATGGAACTCACAGTCTTCGTGGAGAGCGATGGCGATATGGGGTCTATGTGTCTGAGAGCCAAATGCAGCTGGCGTGGCCAGGTGGCCAAGGAGCAGAGGGAACGACATGAGAGGCAGGGTGCGTGCGGGTGGGGAGAGGTGCTCCCAACCATTGGGAATGAGGATAGGAGGCTGCAAGGACCGGGTTCCAGCCCGGCCAACTCTGAGATGACGCTGAGGCTTCCAGCGTTACTGTGACTCACTCATTGGCTCACTGCTTCTCCTAAGAGCCAAGCGATGCCACTAGCTGGTTTTTAAATTGAACTTTTTATTTTGAAATGACCAGTTATAAGAGATAATGCAGAGATACTGTGGGCCTTGACCCAGCCTTCCCCAGTGGTAATGGCTTGCAAAACGATATAGGACCATATCACATCTTAGACATTGACAATGGTACAGTAGAGACATGGAGCAGCCCCAGCGCAGGGAGCCCCCTGTGCTCCTTCCTGTCTACACCTGCTCCCTGCCTGCCCCTGACAGCAGCCAGTCTGTTCTCTGTTTCTATAATTTTGTCATTTTGAGAATTTTATATAAATGGAATCACATGGATGTAACCTTTTGAAATTATCTTTTTTCCACCAGCATAATCCCTTGGAATTCATCTGAGGGAATTTATCCAGGGGAATCATGACACATCCAGGCTGCTCTGTGTGTCAATAGTATTTCCTTGTTACTGCTGAGTGCTGTCGTGTGGCATGGATGCACCACAGTTAATGTGTAAATAGCAACATAGCTTTCATTTCCGTGTCTGCACGCTCATTGCCAGTATATACAAATTCAAGTGATTTTTGTAACTTGATTTTGTATCCCTGACCTTGCTGAATTCACATACTAGGGAGTTTTTTCTTTTCTTTTCTTTTCTTTTAGACAGAGTTTTGCTCTTGTTGCCCAGGCTGGAGTGCAAGGGCACAATCTCAGCTCACTGTAAACTCCGCCTCCTGGGTTCAAGTGATTCTCCTGCCTCAGCCTCCCGAGTAGCTGGCATTACAGGCACCCACCACCGCGCCAAGCTAATTTTTTGTTTGTTTCTTTGTATTTTTAGTAGAGACAGGGTTTCACTATGTTGGCCAGGCTGGTCTCGAACTCCTGACCTTAGGTGATCCGCCCATCTCGGCCTCCCGAAGTGCTGGAATTACAGGTATGAGCCACCACGCCCGGCCTCTTTTTTGTTTGTTTGTTTCTTGGCATTTTCTTTGTAGACAATCATGTCATCTGCAAACATGGACAATTTTCTTTCTTTCTTTCTGCTCTGCATGCCTTTTAGCTCCTGTTACTGCTTTATTGCACTGGCTAGAACCTTCTCTGCTATGTTGAATAACAGTGGTGAGGGCAGGCAACCTTGTCTTGTTCTCGCTTTGGGGGATTATTATGGGCTGAACTGTGTCCCTACAAAATACCCATTGAAGCCCTAATCCCCAGTACCTCCGAATGTGACTGTGTTGGAGACGGCCTTTAAAGAGGTAACTCAGTTAAAATGAGGCACTGAGAGTGGGTGCTGATCTGTCATGACTGGTGTCCAGTAAGAAGTGGTGAGGACTCACAGAGGGACAACCACGGGAAGGACACGGGGAACTGATGGCTGCCTGCAAGCCAGGAGAGAGGCCGCAGGAGAAACCAAGCCTGCCGACACCTTGATCTCAGAGTTCCAGCCTCCAGAAAAGTAAATTTTTGACCTTTCAGCCACCTAGATATTAGGACTTTGTTATAGCAACCACGATAAACTAAGACACTGTCCTCCAGAACGCCACAGGGCACTCTGTTCTGAATTCAGAGACTCGTTCACCCCGTCCTTGAACGTCATCTGTCAGAGTCTTTTGTGTCTGGCTTCTTTTGAGATCCATCCATGGGGTCATGCTCTGTCTCCTAGGCTGGAGTGCAGTGGTGAAATCGTAGCTTACTGTAACCTCGACCTCCTGGGCACAAGCAATCTCCTGCCTCAGCCTCCAAGTAGCTGGGACTACAGGCACATGCCACCACACCTGGCTCTACATCACTGTTATTTCAGTGACTTATTCCTTTTTATTGCTGAATCTTATCCTATCCATACTACGGCTCCACCACACTTGCTTACTATGCATTCCCCAGTTGTCAGACATTGGAGTTGTTTCCAGCTTTGAGTTATGAATACAGCTGCTGTGTACATTTGTGTACAGGTCTTTGTGTGAACGGATGTTTTCTTTTCTCTTGGGCAGATACTGAGGAGTGCAATTGCTGCATCATAGGGAAGGCGTATGTTTAACTTTGTGAGAAAATGCCAAACAGTTTTCCAAAGTGGTTGTACAAGTTTCTGCTTCCACCAGCATGAGAATTTCACACTGAGAGTTACGTTTGCTCCACATTCTGGCCAGCACGTGGCATTATCAGTCTTTTTCACTGTAGCCATTCTGATGGGGCTGTAATATACCTCAGCGTGGTTTTGAGTTTCCCTCATGGAAGGCAGTATTGCCCACCAGCTTATATACTTATTTTCTATTTAGGTAGCTTAAGTCAAATGCCTGTTCCAGTTTTTTTCTCATTTTAAAAATGGAATCGTTTGTCTTTTTTAATTAATTTATAGGAATCTTTATGTATTCTGGACACAAATCTGTTGTCAGATATATGTATTGCAAATGTTTTCTCTCAATCTGTGATTTGCCTTTGAAATTTTCTTTCTTTTTTTTTTTTTTGAGGCGGAGTTTCGCTCTTGTTACCCAGGCTGGAGTGCAATGGCACGATCTCGGCTCACCGCAACCTCCGCCTCCTGGGTTCGCAATTCTCCTGCCTTAGCCTCCTGAGTAGCTGGGATTACAGGCACGTGCCACCATGCCCAGCTAATTTTTGTATTTTTAGTAGAGACGGGGTTTCACCATGTTGACCAGGATGGTCTTGATCTCTTGACCTCGTGATCCACCCGCCTCGGCCTCCCAAAGTGCTGGGATTACAGGCGTGAGCCACCGCGCCCGGCCTTTTTTTTTTTTTTTTTTTTTTGAGACAAGAGTCTTGCTCTGTTGCCCAAGCTGAAGTGTATCAGCATGATCTCTGCTCACTGCAACCTCCACCTCCCAGGTTCAAGGGTTCTCCTGCCTCAGTCTCCAGAATATCTGGGATTACAGGCATGCATCACTATGCCTGGCTAATTTTTGTATTTTAGTAGAGATGGGGTTTCACCATGTTGGCCAGGCTGGTCTCGAACTCCTGACCTCAGGTGATCTGCCCACCTCAGTCTCCCAAAGTGGTGGGATTACAGAGGTGAGCCACTGCACCCCACCGCCTTTGAAATTTTTTAAAAAGACTATTTATTTATTTAGAGACAGGGTCTCATTCTGTCACCCAGGCTGGAGTGCAGTGGCATGATCTCGGCTCACTGCAACCTCCACCTCCCAGGCTCAAGCAATTCTTCTGCCTCAGCCTCCCAAGTAGCTGGGATTACAGGTGCACACCACCACACCCAGCTAATTTTTGTATTTTTAGTAGAGACAGGATTTCACTATATTGGCCAGACTGGTCTCAAACTCCTGACCTCAGGTAATCCGCCTAACTTGGCCTCCTAAAGTGCTGGGATTACAGGCGTGAGCCACTGCACTCAACCTTAAAGATTTAATTTTTTAATAGCAGTTTTGCATTCACAGTAAAATTGAGAGGAAGGTACGGAGATTTCCCATCTATTCCCTGACCCCACACATTCAGATACCCTTTTTATCAACATCCTTCCCAGAGGAGACATTTGTTACAATTGATGAACCTGCACCGACACATCATTATCACCCAGAGTCCGCATGTGGCTGGCCTTTTCACGTTCCAATGGTGCCTTTTGACAAGCAGAAGTTTTCTATGCTGATGAAACATGTTTTCATGTTGAAGAAGTTGTTTACCAAGTTTTTATGCGTGTGTAGCTTGGTGCCTTTTAGACTCTAAGAAATCATTGCCAACCTGAAATTCATGAATATTTTCACCTATGTGTTTTTAGAAGGTTTACAGTTTTAGCATTCACAATTCTAGTTATTTTCTGTGTCAAGGTTCATTTTTTGGTATGGCCATCTAAACATTCTGTTACTATTTGTTGAAAGGGCGTATCTTTCCCCATTGAGAGTATACTGGCACCTTCATTGAAAATCAATCGAACAAATGAATGAAAATCTATTGGGTCCGTTGATTTATTTCTCTAACCTTATGTCGATACCACATTGTCTTGCTTTTGAAATTTATTTTATTATAACAACTATAATAAAATTATTTTAGTTAATAAAATATAATTCCTATAGTAAGTTTTGAAATAGGGTAATTAGTTGAACTCGTTCTCTGTTTCTGGACCTTCAGCACATCTCTGACATTGGGCAAGGCTTGGTGGCTCATGCCTATAAATCCCAGCACTTTGTGGGGCTGAGGTGGGAGGATCATCTGAGCCCAGGAGTTCAAGATCAGCCTGGGAAACATAGCCTGACTCCATCTCTGCAAATAATAAAAACTTAGCCAGGAATAGTTGCACACACGTGTGGTCCCAGATACTCAGGAAGCTGAGGTGAGAGGATCCCTTGAGCACAGGAGGTCGAGGCTACATGAATCATGATTTCTCCCGTGCACTTCAGCCTGGGCAACAGAGAGAAATCCTGTCTCAAAAACAAACAAACAAAAACAATAAAACAAAAAAACACTGCCCTGATAAGGCTGTACAAAATGTCTTTGCTCATTGGTGTGGGTTTTTTGGAAGGTTTATGGCTAAGGCGAGTGTCCCTTATGCCCCCATGTTTCCAAGACCACCTGTCCCCATGTCTGCTGTGCCCCACGCCCTCATTTCTCTATGTTCATGTGGCTTCACATTCCTCATGTCTGCGTGTTCTCATTCCCCATGTCTCCATAGCCTCCACATCTCCATATTATTGCTGTTCCCATGTCCCTCGTGTCCCAAAGTCCCTGTGTTCCCATGTCTCCATATACCCATGTCTCCATATTCTTCATGTCTCCATGTCCTATTTTCCCACATCATGTCCCCATGTCCTCATGTCCTCATATCTCTGTGTCCTCTATGTCCTCATGTCCCTGTGTCTTCAGGTTCCCATGTCTTCCATGTTCACTTATCATCATGTCCTCATGTCTCCATGACCTCCGTTCCCCATTTTCTCATGTCCCCAAATGCCCATATCCTCATGTCCTCTATGTCCTGTCATCATGTCATCATGTCTGCATGTTTCTATATCCCTCATGTCCTCAAGTCTCCCATCCCCATGTCCTCATTCCCTCATGCCTCCTCTCCCCACATCCTCATGTCTCTCATAAACCAGCCCAGAGCAGGGTTTGACTTATGCTGTGTGGTTGGTAAATATAAGCTACTTTCCTCCTTAAACCTTCCATTCATGGCCGGGCACAATGGCTCATGCCTATAATCCCAGCACTTTGGGAGGCTGAGGCGGGCAGATCACGAGGTCAAGAGATCGAGACCATCCTGGCCAACATGGTGAAACCCTGTCTTTACTAAAAATACAAAAATTAGCTGGATGTGGTGGTGCCCGCCTGTAGTCCCAGCTATTTGGGAGGTTGAGGCAGGAGAATCGCTTGAATCCAGGGGGTGGAGGCTGCGGTGAGCTAAGATTGTGCCACTGTATTTCAGCCTGGTGACAGAGCAAGACTGTCTCAAAAAAAAAAAAAAAAAAAAAAGAAAGAAAAGAAAAACCTTCCATTCAAAGGGTACAGAATCACCATGGGTAACATGGCTTCCCTGAAAAAATGCACCCCAAGTGTCACTGTTAGACGTCAGGTGGACACTTTGCCCCACAGAGGATAAACTGGTTGCAATCCTGGAAAGGAATGGATGTAACAGTCAGGGCCAGCTGGCTGCTGTAACAGTCCTAGGCTTAGTCATAGTCCAGTGCTGGCAATGGGAGAGTTGTGGGGACTCTGTTCCATGAAGTCAGAGGGGGAGCACTCATCTATCAGGAAAGAGATCCAGGGAGAGCACTCACTCACCAGGAGAGAGATCCAGGGAGAGCACTCACTCACCAGGAGAGAGATCCAGGGAGAGCACTCACTCACCAGGAGAGAGATCCAGGGAGAGCACTCACTCACCAGGAGAGAGATCCAGGGAGAGCACTCACTCACCAGGAGAGAGATCCAGGGAGAGCACTCACTCACCAGGAGA
>PVKV010014152.1:0-58583 GCA_004027835.1 Alouatta palliata | reverse complement strand
TTCAGATGCCCAAGGTCTCACCCACACTGACCTCCCCATCCCACTCCTCTCCCGCAGGCCCCTGTGCCAGTGATTCTGCCATTTATAAGAAAAAAACAAAGTGAGTTGCATGGAAGGCTCCAGGGAATCCCCCTTTTTTTTTTTTTTTTTTTTGAGACGGAGTTTCGCTCTTGTTACCCAGGCTGGAGTGCAATGGCGCAATCTCGGCTCACCGCAACCTCCGCCTCCTGGATTCAAGCAATTCTCCTGCCTCAGCCTCCCGAGTAGCTGGGACTACAGGCACGTGCCACCATGTCCAGCTAATTTTTGTATTTTTAGTAGAGACGAGGTTTCACCATGTTGACCAGGATGGTCTCGATCTCTTGACCTCGTGATCCACCCGCCTCGGCCTCCCAAAGTGCTGGGATTACAGGCGTGAGCCACCGCGCCCGGCCTGTCTGTAATTTTTATTTTTAAAAAAGGTCTTATGAGTTTTATTACTGGAATCACAGGGAAGTCAGGAGTAGAAGATATATTCTAGGTAGCTCTACGTCATTCAAGATAAACCAATTCTGGATACTTACAAAAGTTACAAGTGCTTGAACAAAAAAGATGTCTTGCTTAGCTACTACTTTATTAACTACCCACTGGCAAATGTTTTGGCAGGTTTATTTGCAATCCTCCATTATTATAAAGTCCTTGTCAGGCTGTAGTATCAAGGATATGAAGATTAAGCTGGACTCATGAAATGAATTGGAAAGTCTCTCTCCCAACCCCTTTTTTAAAAAACTCCTATTCTCTATAGAACTCTGGTGCAGATTAGCTTTTTTCTTTTAATTTTTGAAACAGGGTCTCATTCTGTCGCCAAGATTGGAGTGCAGTGTCACGGTCATGGCCCACTGCAGCCTCGACCTCCTAGGCTTGAGCAATCCTCCCATCTCAGCCTTCCACGTAATGGGACTACAAGTGGGTGCCTTTACATCCTGATAATTTTTTTTATTTTTTTGAGAGATAAAGCCTCACTGTGTTGCCCAGGCTGGTCTCCAGTTCCTGAGCTCAAGTGGTCCTCCCACCTCAGCCTCCCAAAGTACTGGGGTTACAGGCATGAGCAACTGTGTCTGGCTCAATATCTTTTTAAAGTATTGAGTAGAATTTATACACAAAACTGTAAGTAATGTAGTTTCTGTGAGAACATTTTAAAATTAAAATTCTTTATCCTGGTGGTGGCTTTGGTAAGTCACATTTTTCTGGGAATTTTTCTACTTCATTTAAGTATCTAAATTTATTGGCATAAATTTGTTCCTGATATTCTTTTTTTTATTTTTAATGACTATGGGGTTTGTATTATATTCACTTTTTTATTTCTAATACTGGGAATTTTTGCTCCCTCCCTTTTATTATTACTATTTTTTCCAGGAGTTTATTAATAGTTTTCCGTTTACAAAGAACCAGTGTTTGGAGCTTTGTAGATTTTTGCTATTGTAGGTTTATTGTCTGACTCTTCTTTCGTTTTTTATCTTTATTATTTTCTACCTTTGACTATTTTTTTTTAATTTAAAGAAAATATTCCGGCTGGGTGCAGTGGCTCACATCTGGAATCCCAGCACTTTAGAAGGCCAAAGCTGGTAGATTGCATCAGTTCTGGAGTTTGAGACCACCTGGATAACATGGAAAAAACCCCATCTCTACAAAAAATACAAAAATTAGCTGGGCATGGTGGTGCATGCCTGTGGTCCCAGCTATTGAAGAGACTGAGATAGGAGGATTGCTTGAGCCCAGGTCGAGGCTGCAGTGAGCTGAAATGTACCGCTGCACTCCAACCTGATCAGCAGAGCAAGACCTTGTCTCAAAAATAAATTAATTAACTAGTAAAATAAAATAAAAGAGAAAATATTTCATTTTCTACAGACTTTTATCATATCTCTCAAAAAATCAGCATTAGATCTTACTGCACATTTGAATTTAATGTGTCTTTTTCTCTGGCTACTTTTAATATTTTCTCTTTGCTTTGGGTTTTAAGCAGTTTGACTGTGGTATGCCTAGTTGTGATTTTTCTTTGTATTTATACTTCTTGGGATTCATAGTGTTTCCTGAATATAAAGCTTGATAGCTTTCAACAATTTTAGAAAATTTGACAAATAGCTCTTCAAATATTACCTCTATCCCATTTTCTCTCCCCTTTCCATTTATGTATATGTATTTTTTTTCTCCTTAACACCATGCTCTATGTGTGTCTCTTATGTTCTTTTCCATATTTTCTATCATTTCTCCCCTCTGTTCTTGTCTTGATGTTTTCCATTGCTCTTTGTTTCAGTTCACACTCATCTCTTCTTGTGTCTAATTTACTATTAATAATTGTCTTTCAAGTTTTTAATTTCACATATTTTAGTGATCAGTTCTAGAATTCCTACTTGTTTAATAGATTTCAGAATTTTGATGAAATTCTCCATTTTATTATCTCTCTTATTTAACATTTTAATCATTGTTTTATAAAAATCTATTTCTGTTAACTTTACTATGTAGATCACCTGTTGCCCTGCTTATATTGTCTGTTCCTTTCCTTGGATTTCGATCATTTGGTTTTAGCAGGACTGGGCAATTTTGACTACTGAATATTGCATTTAAACATGTTAGAAATGCTTTGAGGGTCTACCCGATGTTATCTTCTTCCAAAAATGATTTATTTTTACTCTCTGACTGGCAACTGTGGCAAGGCAGATAATTTTAATTCAGTCTGTGATTCAGTTGATTTAAACTTGGGTTTCAGTCTTTGCAAGGGCTGTTCTATTTATTTCACAGTCCTAGGATACAGCCTTCCATGGGTCTAACTCCTTCTGGAAGTCCCTGAATTCCAATATATATTTCCTTGCCACTGTGAGGCTACTGAAAATTCTGCTTAGCTTCATAGCTCTTAGCTGACATTTCTGCTTGGATTTGTCCTTAGCCTTTTGGCCCTAAGCAATTTACAAACTCGCAAATGCCTGCGAAAAAAGAGTGCTGCACAATGTCTGGATGAACTGAGGAAGCTTTCTTTCCCCCAGACATCTGGTACCTCCAAAAGATAACTGCTAGCCGTTGCTTCTACCTGGTACCTTCAATATGTTTTAAAAATTTTGTCCACCCTTTCTAGTAAGACAATTAGTGTGCAGCAAGGTACTTTTTTATTATTGCAGAAAGCAGAACTGATTTCTTGCCTCATTTCTTAAGTTGCAAAAAATAGGAGAACTCAAAAGAGTATCATAGCTCTTTCTCCATACCCATCAAATTCTGATAATTGCCATTTCCTGATTCTAGAGCACATATTCTAGGCAAAATTATATTACCAGAAACCAGTATTCAGTATTAATAAAGAGCATAGCAAAAACTCATTGGTATCTGTAGGAAGAAGAATGAATCAAAGAAAATCTTGATTTCACATTATTTGGGATATTGACCAATCAGTGCTGTTTTCTACAACCCCCAATTTATAAACTTTAACATAATTGGGAAATCTCTAAACAAAAGATTGCTGGGTGTGGTGGCTCAGCCTGTAATCCTAACTCTTTGGGAGGCTGAGGTGGGAAGATTGCTTGAGGCCAGGAGTTCAAGACCAGCCTGGCCAACATGGTGAAACCCTGTCTCTACTAAAAATACAAAAATTAGCCTGGCGTCACGGTGCACACCTATGATGCAGAAGAATCACTTGAAGTAGGCAGAGGTTGCAGTGAGCCGAGATCACACTACTGCCCTGCAGCCTGGGTGACTGACAGAACAAGAATCTGTCTCAAAAAAAAAAAAAAAAATTACGTTGGTGGTATTACACATTTACAACTTTAGAGGAGAAAATCCACTTTTCATGATAATAACTTAATCTCCATCTCCCTTCAAGGCGTTTCTGACACCCCAATAGTAAATTGAGTGTGGGCCCTACCCAGTGAGTGATGTTTACTCACATTGGTAAGCAGGCATTGTCAGACTTCATCATAATGGCTGTGTCCAAAGTTTTTTGCTATGAATCCCTTAAGCTCAGGAAGCCAGCCTCCCAGGAAAGGGTTTTATGTTGTCTCAAAATTGTTGCAGCTGGAAAATTACTCTCAGCAAACTCCTAAATTGAAGTTTTGTTCTGAAGCCTGTTTCTCTAGATGGACTATATAGTTCCACCTATTATCATTCTCTTATTCTTTCAACCATTTATTTGTATATATGGCTAATTCCCCCAACTAGATCACATGTTTCCTTGAGGCAAGATTCATTACCTTTTAACAGGTGGTTAGTGAACTAATAATTGTTGGTCAACATTTCCAGGAGCTTTAACTACTTTTGATTTGGAGTGGCAAGGGGGCTTCGAATTCGTCATATCTCTAGATGCTTTTCATTTTTCTATGCTCCTAAATGTGACACCACCAACAAAAGTCAAATGTAAAAAGTGACTCGTTTTCTTTCTATTGCTTAAAGTCTTCAGATGCTGATGGTCTTGGAAGCCTTAGTTCCGTGTTACCTACAAAAGCTAAAGAGGCAGACATCACAGGTGGAGACAGTACCTGCTGCCCGAGAGGAGATTGCGGCCACAGCTGCTCTTGCAACGTCCCTACAGGCCCTTTTATACAGTGTAGAGGTCCTCACCAGGTAATCCCATTGGCAGAAATAGCTACAGCCTTACATCATATGTGTCCACTGAAAAAATAACAAAGAAAAAAATGTGATGGATAAAAATCTAAAACCCAATCTTTATTTACGAATACTTCCTAAACTCAGCCCTTTATGGCTTATAACTGCAAACAGTTCCTAAGCTATTTGAATAATATTAAGTACTCTGAATAGTAGTAGTAGTAATAATATTCTTACCATCATTGCTAAACACACATTGCATATAGCTTTCTGAGCTTCTCCAGCAGTTATAACCCAGTGGTAAACAAATCTTATGTAAGAGGGCCAATTTAGTGAATTTAAGAGGTAATCTACATTTTTGTTATTATTTTATGAGACATGGAATGCCTGCAATTCCAACTAACTATTCTTTTATTGTTTTACTGTTTGTGAAGAGTTGCGTTTTTTAACTATAATTTCAGAAACTATGTAACCAATATAAACAGCAAAATGTTATCCTACTGCTAAAATTAACAGATTCTCTGTGGGACAGGACTAAATAATGCTGGGAAAGAGGACTGAGAAATTTGGGAATGGTAAGATAAATTGGCACCAGAGTTCAACCCTAAACAAAGATCAAGACGTTAGTCCCATCACAAGGTGCTTGGGTGCATTAAGCTGGCATATGGCAGGAGAGGGGAAGGCAGAGAGCACTGGATGAGAAAAATAAAATCAAATGTGAGAGGGGAAGGTGGATGCAGGACACTATGCATATGATGGTCTTTCCTTCTCTGTTCCCATCTAAATTAACTGCAAGGAAATATTCTTCCTCAGGATAGGGATGGGAAAGTCTTCTTCCTGGGTTTAGTGTCTTTGCTCCTCCATTCCATTCTGCATTGCTGTGTGTCCTATCTGAAGTGCCAAGTCCTTAGTGTGAAACTGTCCACGCCTCCACCAGAAGGCACCAACTTCCCCAGCCCCACCTCACTGTATGGATAAGAGGGAAGCCCTTTAGTCCAGGAAGGACTTTTTCAGCATGCATCCCCAAGTAAGAGAGGGAGTGGGATTGTAATTAATTAACATCAATATAGGTTTAGTTTCTAATCATAAGCTACATTGCCAGACCACACAAGCAGAGTATTGCCCAAAAGTCTGCTGTAAACTATCATCCTGAAATGTTCATATGCACCTAAATTAAGGAAATGGGAAGAGTTGGCACAGAGAGCAATGACAAATTGCCTCTTCCAATGAGAAGTAGTGTTCTGTGCTATTGCTGATGGTTTCATGAAAGTCCCAGAAGAATCCTAAAGAGAAATGAGACTTACATTCTTCCTTCTGTACCCATCTGGTTACATCATTAGCCTTTTCCTACAGCTAGAGGAGAGAAAAGCAGTCAGTTTTTCCAAAGCTTCACTGTATTTCTTCATACAGAACACACACACACACACACACACACACACACACAGAGAGAGAGAGAGAGAGAGAGAGAGAAAGAGTGTCTCACTCTGCCATCCAGGCTGAAGTTCAGTGGCATGATCTTGGCTCACTGCAACCTCCACCTCCTGGGTTTAAGCAATTCTCATGCCTCAGCCTCCCAAGAAGCTGAGATTACAGGCCTGTGCCACCATGCCCGGATAATTTTTATATTTTTTAGTAGAGAAGGTGTTTCTCCATTTTGGCCAGGCTGGTCTCAAACTCCTGGCCTCAAGTGATCTGCCCACCTTGGCTTCCCAAAGTACTGGGATTATAGGTGTGAGCCACCACACTCAGACTATTTCTCCTCATATTACATAATATTAAAGCTTTCCTCATTCCTATACCCTTTTATAAGGATAAGTCAATTAACTTATCCAAAATTGACTTACCCAAAAGGTCACAAAGAGTTATGGATGGAGCTCTGACATTTAAAATTCTCTGGCTTTGAATATTCCAGTTCATTTAATATTCTTTTGGTGGAGAAGACTAGCCTCATTAGTTGGTAGTAGTTACTCACAACAAAATTGTCTTCACTGTTTTTACATAAAGAAGATAAGAATCCCCTAATTTCTAATTTCTCCATATTCCTACTTTCTTTATATAATGACAAAAGAAATTTAACAATTATATAGGTAGTATTACATAAATATATCACAAGTGCATTAGTTTTTTGTTTTTGTTTTTTTCGAGACAGAGTCTTTTTCTGTTGCCAGGCGCTAGGCTGGAGTACAGTGGCGCAGTCTTGGCTCACTGCAATCTCTACCTCCTGGGTTCAAGTAATTCTCCTGCCTCAGCCTCCCTAGTAGCTGGGACTACAGGCGCACACCACCACACCCAGCTAATTTTTATATTTTTTTAGTAGAGACGGGGTTTCACCATGTGGGCCAGGATGGTCTTGATCTCTCGACCTCGTGATCTGCCTGACTCGGCCTCCCAAAGTGCTGGGATTACAGGCGTGAGCCACCGTGCCTGGCCAAGTGCATTAATTTTAACTGTTGTGTAACACATTACTATAAACTTAGAGGCTTTAAACAAAACCCATTTATTATCTCACAGTTGTGTAAGCCAGGAGTCCAGGCAGGCTCAGCTGGATTCTCTGCTCAAGGTTTCTCAAGTTGGAAGTCAAGTTGTCGATTAGTCGGAACTTTCATCTGAAGGTGCTGGGAAAGAATGCACTTCCAAGCTCATTCAATTTTTTTTGGCAGAATCTAGTTCCCGGCAGCTTTAGGTCTGAGGTCCCATTTCCTTGCTGGCTGTCAGCCAGGCACCACTCTGCACTGAGAAGTCACCTGCATTTATTCTCACATGCCCGCCCGCCTCCACCTTCCAGCCAGCACCTTGAATCCTTATGCTTCAAATCTCTCTGTCGCCATCCAGAGAAGACTCTCAGCTTTTGTAAGGCTGATGTGATTAGATTAGATCTACCCAGATACTCCCTCTTTTTGTCATATAATGTAACATAATCACTGGAGTAACACCAAGGGGCAGAGATATTGGGAGCCATCTCTAAATTCTGTCTACCACCACAGGCACAGGAAGAGGAGATCTGGTGTGATTGTTAAAAGCTTACTTTCTAGCCATGCCCAGCATACAGAAAATGAGCAGCACAGAAGCAAGCCTTGGTGATTTTATAAAAGAAATTGCTTTAAAAAACTACATTATGCCTTTTACGTCTTAGATGCCAATACAGAGGCAAATTTTACCTATTATTTAAAGTAAACCCTACAGATATAAAATGAGACAATTCAAATCTATTACAAAGCATCTAAATTACTGACTTATAATAGATATTAACATACTCACTTTCCCGCGTAGCCTTAGGTGTGATTTGACTAGGCGAATTCTTTTATTCTTTGATAGCTTCTCAGAAAAAATAGAGTAGTTGATAATGGTGTAGGTGCCAAAGTGGTACACACATTCTTGCCTTTAACTTATCATCTAGAATGGTGAGCTGCCCAGTGTCTGCAGAACTGAAGAATGAGCTCTTAACTCTTAATTGGTACAGACTTAGAAGTCTGTAGATATTTCATAAATGTCTTATTTGAAGAGTCATTTTAAAGAGTTAATTATTCAAAACCAAGAAGTGGAAAAACACAAATCATGATCAGCTTATAAACCCCTGGGAATTAACGTTCCTTTAAAATGACTCTCAGAACAAACAAAAAAGCCCAAAGCCAGAAAGCCTGTCTTTTGAAGACTCTAACTTAAAACTTATGTGTGCTTCAGTAACTTGAGGATTTAAGAAATGTTTCCACTTGTGTTGTTGTTTTGCTGTGGTGATTACTGTCCTTGTTACAGGCCCATGACAGCCCCACAGATGAGCAGGTGTGACCAAGGTCATAAGGGAACCACCACAGCCAATCACACCATGTCGTCTGGGGTGAACACCAGGTAATTCACTGTGCCTTATTCTATGGTCTCTCAATTTCATACAAGCTGAATGTCAGCTGTTGGGAATGAAAGGAATCCTGAAAATAGTCAATATTGAGTGTGAAAACCTCCAAGGAAAAGAAAAGAGGTGAGAGTTTAGAGTTACAAGAAAATACCAAGACTTCTTTTGAAATTGTCAAAGAGAAATCTAAACCACCTTCATAAATAGGCATTTGTGTTGTTTGGTTTGCTTGAGCATGCTAGTTGTTCTCTGCCTCCTGGGTGGTCTTGGAACTATTCCAGTGTTGTTTCATTTGCCTTCAACAAAAGGCAAATAAACAATAACAATCAGGAGGTGGTTTCTCATTCCCAGGGCACTGAGTCAATTTACTTTCATCTGGACAGATTTTCTGCAGACATTTCATCCGAACTTTGACATACGCCCTCAAATGATGCTTTTCATGCTTGTTGACTTAATCTCCTTCCCTTTTTTTGGTACAACTCAGACACTGGTTATACTAGTTAATATTTTACCTGTTTCATTCCATCTATGTTAGCCTTAAATACTCCGACATACACAAAAAGCCTAATTAGCTTCCTTCTACAAGGAAGATTTAAGATCGGGCAGACTCAAAATCAGCCTAAGAAAAAGTTCTCTTTACTCAGTATGGAGTAGTTGGTATGGAAATCATAAGGAGAAATTCAATAAATTTCCACTCTCTCTGAAGCCTATTTTTAAATGTGTATCATTATTCATGTAAAGTTAATTCCCTGCTCATCATATATATCCATATTAAAAGTAAAACAAAAATAAATTCCAAACCCAACTATAAATTGCCTGGTATGATGGTTAACTCATGCCTCAATTTCCTATATTAAGGAAAAATGATATATTGTAGTTTAAGTGATATTTAGGGACTTCTCTAGGCTCACTGGGTTAAATGAGGACTTCTAAAGAAGAAAGAGGACTTCTAAAGTTTTATTATCCATGAATCCTAAAGCAATAAGTCTCCAGAACCAAAAGGAAGTCAGCCATGATGCTCCTTCCCATCACTTAAAACAGAGCACATGGTATTAAAACTACATCTTGGATTTCAAAATTTCTAAAAATTTCTCTCATTTGGCTATATTCCATGAGTTTATGTTTATGAGTGTATATTAGTAGTAGTATATTTGTGAGCTTGTCAAAATATATAGCTTCAAGAGCTTTTCAAATGAAAAAGCCTATAAGAAGCCACATCCAAGGGACCCTGTTCTTGCTCTAATAGTTACATAGACTGTTTTTCTAACTCCCAGGTACCAGGAACAAGGAGCCAAACTGCACTTTATCAGGTACAGAAAGACTTGCTCTAATTTCATACCAGTTCTGACATCTTAAGATGATTGCCTTTAAAACTGGGGTATGGCACTGTTAGATTTAGTTTGATGCATAACATAATGTTTCTGGGTAAACCCCCAGAAGTGGCTTTACTACAATTTTGGTTAACAATCTCTTCTAGGCTGATAAGCTTTTTTTATCCTTTGGATGAGGTTCTCCTTGGCCTCACCCTACTTGCTGATTCATTAACTCATTAGGAATCTTATATTTTTCTTCAGTGTGATACCCTCTTCTCACAACTGCCACATGCATACATTTTCAGACCCCCTAGTTAATTTTTTACAATTTCCCAGGGAAAACCTTCATTTACTGGAGGAAGGGCAAGGCCTTCCCAGAGAGGAACTGGATGAACGAATTGCTCGAGAAGAGTTTAGAAGACCCCGGGAGTCCTTACTGAATATTTGCACAGAGTTCTATAAGCACTGTGGACCGCGGCTGAAGATCTTGCAAAATCTGGCTGGGGAGCCACGGGTCACTGCCCTGGAACTGTTGGATGTGAAGTCCCACATGAGGTACTGGCCTCGCTTTCCCTGCTCCAAATGTGAATACAGCTTGGCCCATGTGTTGGAATGTGTATGTTGGGTTGAGAGTGGGCATTCTCCAGGAAAAACATTTGCGATAGAATGATTTGTTTCCTGTGACTTAGGTACACATCATACAGAACCCTCTGGTAAAGTGTGCATTAAGTACACCAAACGGGATCTTAGGGTGGACAAGGGGGAAATGTTTTTAGGACAGAAAAGCACCGTTTATGTATTTGCTTTTCAATAAAAGAGAAAGGGAAATTTTATCACCTCAATTCTTACAATAGTAGCCTTCTTCCCAGTGTTATTTGCTGCCCAGTTTCTAACTTTTCACAAGAATCGAATGTTTCTTCTGTTATTTTATATGAAGAAAGCACAACTACTTTCTGCTTCTAGGCTCCCTAAAATCCCAGTAATGAGCCCTGCAGGGAAGTAAGCAATTTTAACTCAGCCAACTTGGCTTGGGCTTGAAATCCCCTTTATATAAACAACCCCAAAAGCTAAAAAAAAATGTGTCCTGGTAAAAATTCTGAACTGGATTTATGTAAATAACAAATGAGGCCAGTCGTCATTTACAGGTTTTACTCTTAGTGCACTAGGGAAAGGCCCCAGAATTACATCCCTGTGCATTCATATTTCATCTTCCTATGGAGATGCCATCTCACTTGAAATTCATGCTAAAGGCTGTATTTGTGTTTCAAAAGGAACGTGATTCCAGAGGACCTTCTATTCACATTTGTGATCATTTGATAAAAATCCCTTGAAAGAAAAATGTCATGGGTAACAAAAGATTCACTTGGAAAGTTTAATGTGTCTATAAAGCTAAAGGGATCCCACCACTGTGCTCCAGTCTGGCGACAGTGTGGAGAGGCTGTCTCAAAAAAAAAAAAAAAAAAAAAGCTGAAGGTAGAGTTAGGTTCAGCCACTTTGAAATAACGTTGCAATTTGGCAAAACACAGTGTTTTGGTTATTGCCTTTTTTTAATTTAGAAAGTACCAAATGAAAGAAAATGAGAAGACAGAAATGTACGGAGAGCACAGGTTCTTTGTAATTTCACATTATTTGAATTGTGAGCACACACCCAACACTGCCCTGGAGAACCCCATAACCTCACTGGAGTTCACACTCCCTGCTGTGCAGTAATGGGGAAGAGCTTATTTCACACTGAGAAGTTCAGCTCCTAGATGGGAGCCTTCAGAGAAAGGGGAGGGACATTGGAAGTGTTAAAGTCCTGCTGTCATAGCAACCTAGGGATCTGTTCAGCCCCTCCTCTTCCTTTCCCACTGGTCTTCTCTAGCTGACCTAAGCAATTCTGTGAACAGAGAAACATCACATTCCCAAAGTCAGAAAATCACTGTGACCGATGGCCATTTTGGGAGAGAAAGGGAAAAATATTCCTAAAAGGTGGATGTGTGTGTGTGTGTGTGTGTGTGTGTGTGTGTGTGTGTGTGTGTGAGAGAGAGAGAGAGAGAGAGAGAGAAAGAGAGAGAGAGAGAGAGAGAGGGAGTACTATGAGGTAGTGATTGTCCTATAACCTGACTGTATCTACACTCTTCTTTACGGCATTTGGAGGGAGGGGACAGCCAGAGTCAGAGAGGCCTGGAGCTCCCTCTAGAGGCCAATACCTATTAAAGGTTAAATAACTATAAATGATTTAGCTCCATGCCTGGCACGGATCTGGACACAATGGATACTAATGCTAATGAGAATGGTCCGAATACTATGTTAAACACTGGGTATGTAAAGTAAGGTCCTGGTCCTCAAGATTATCATGGTTCACTGCAAGACGCACATAAGAAAATAACTGTAATACAGTGTTGCAAGTACTATAATTGCATATGTATTTATGTATTATCATTATATAAAGTATTCGAGGCAACAGTCTTCTAGTTGGTGTTTGTTAAAAGGAAAGAGTGGTATGATGAACAGAGTCTTCAATAACATACCTATAGTAGAGAAATTGCTGGTCTGTACGTGCTGGATGTCTGTTAGTATATAAAGTTGTCACAGTGTCATAATGCAGTTCAGCAAGAGCAATTGATCTGAAGCCAGGATAATGTCATTCAAGAACACAGCTATTTCATGGTCTGGGTCAATAGGAGGGCAACATTTATATTGCCCGGGGAATAGGTAGATTAAATGCCCTTTATTAATGCAATTTCTCACAATAAGCTTTTGAAAAAGACAGGCCTACCATAGTTTCTAACCAAACAGAGCTATTCTGTGTGGCTGAGTAGGGGTAAATCCAGATGCTTTGACCTTATGCTAAGCAAAGGATGTAATTAAGCCTCCTCTTATAAGTTAAGTGCACACTTGAATATATGTAGAAGTCAGAGCTTAATATATAAATTTGTGAATTGAGGGTAGTATTAAATCGTTCTTAAATTATAAGAATAGATAATGTCACCCAAGGATGAAAAGTGGATTTTTAAAAAGAGAAAGAGAAATGGGATGATATAAAAAATACAAATGTTTGTGGAAAGAATTCGAATCAAACCAACGTGTTAAGAATCAGTGCTGAGGCAATCTATACTTCTGAATCTGCAGACTGTATGGTTGATTACAAAGTTCTTGAAGAAAATATTCTTGATTAGATAGCGTCTCTGCCCTACAGAAATGTGTGGCTTCATTTGCCCAACCCAGTGCTGCCAAAACGGCTGGATAATAGAATCTGCAAATTCTCACTCTCTCTCTATCTATCCGTCTGTCCCTCTCTTCTTGTGTGGTCTCTTTCTCTTATTCTCTTTCTCTCTTATTCTCTTTCTCTCTTTCTCTTTTCTTCTCTCTCTCACTCCCTCAATGGGAAAATCTCTTATGTTCCCACTGGGAAAGAAACATAGGAAAGTTTTTTGATTATGCATATGGTAGTACAGCAAAGACTGTAGGAAAGGGAAATTTTGTTTTATGCACAAAACAAATTTATTTTGTCATGTGACCAGGGATTAGAGCAATTCAGATAGTAATCCATAAAATGGCTCTTAAATTCAGCTCTAAGTATTCTTTTGAAGCTTAAAATAGATTGATTATTTCACAAGCACTTCTCAATGTTATCTTTAAAATAATAAGAGAAAAGAAATAAGTGCATATAGATATACTCTTATTTGTCGCACAAATAACCTGAGAAGAATTATTTTCTGTATATCAAATTCATGAGAAAGAGATAAACAAGAGAATGTATAAGCTATTTAAAATGATTTCTTTAAAACATCCACATTCACACACAATTTCCAGGACAATGTGAATATGTTCAGTCTGGAGAGAAGATAGTGGGAATTAAGAGATAATAACTATTTCTTGATAATGGAGGGTCATGATGGAGAAGATAGATTGGATTTATGCTTTCAGAATTAAGCCTAGTAGGAAGAAATTAAAGGGAATTTGGAGGCCTAACATGAGAGGAACCTCTCACAGTGTGGACCTCCAAAGATAAAATAGGTTGCCTTGTATGGTAGTGAGTTTTCATCCATGGAGCTAGTCACATGAAATAATTGTAGAACAATCTAAGTAGTTAGAGAGGTAATAGCTTGCTGTGATTCCTAAAGCAGGGTGTCTATCAAAATCAACTGGGGAGCTCTTACTCTCTAGATCCTTTCAAAGTTATTCACTCTTCTGTTCTCTTGGAGTAATCACAATTTCTCTTTATTATAATGTTATAGTTAATATGTGAGAAAAAGAATTATGTGATACTACCACTGCACTACTCCTAATGCATCAGTGGATCTGTGCAGTGACTGAGAGCAGCTAACATCATAAAAAGAGTGACAACTAGGAATCCTGTACCTCCTGGCAGAAGTACACACCACACATACCACTTGCTACTTACTCTTGCCAAAAATCAAAACCGAGTCTGCAGATGCAGGCCCTAGATTTAATTTTCAATTGAATTAAATACAAAGGCAGTAGGATAGATTAAATTACACCATGGAAATTCAATCAGCAAAATTCAGAGTGTTGCTACAGCTAATGTCTTTAATAAAAGACAAGAGGAAAAAAAATACAGAAGAAGGGGAAATCTACATATTAAAAGAAATTTAAAGATCTATCAATGAATTGAAATTTATGGGCCTTATTTGTTCCTAATTTGTAAACAAAAAAAAATTATGAGATAGTGTGTGAATGTTGAGAACTGAATGGATATTTGGGTTTAAAAAGAAAAGAATTATTTTTAATTTGTCAAATGTCATATTGTATTGTGTTTAATTTTTTTGTGTCCATAAATGTGGAGACACATACTGAAATATGTCTGGGTAAATGATATGATGCTTGGGATTTACTTCAAAATACTCCAGGGTGGGGAAAAGGGAGTGTGAAACAAGAGTCGTTGTAGGCTGGGTACGGTGGCTCACACCTATAATCCCAGCACTTTTGGGAGGCTAAGGCAGACAGATTGCTTGAGTCTAGGAGCTCAGATCCAGCCTGGACAACATAGTGAAACGCCATCTCTACAAAAACTATAAAAATTAGCCAGGCATGGGGATGCACACTGGTAGTCTCAGCTACTTGGGAGGCTGAGGTTGAGTGATGAGTATATTGGGGGCTTACTATATACTCATCTCTCTACCTTTTTATATGTTTGAGATTTTTCAAAATAAAAGTTTAAAATATACAGATTTCTGGTCCCAGGCCTTAGAGGTTCTTATTTATGAGATTTTTGGAAGTCCTGGGAAACTATATTTTTTCATTTTCCTTTCAAGATGTATTTAAAAAAAAAAAAAAAATAGGAGGTGCCAGTGTGAAGCAAACTACCCACAGGACTATTATGACTATTATGGGCTCTTTCAGCCCTGAAATTCCATGACTCAGAGAAGATTATCTTCAGAGCTTTTTCAGTACAAACTTGTCTCAAAAAAAAAAAACCCAGAAAAGCTTATTTTTCTGTTTATCTCAAATCTCCTCCTCTCTTTAGTAACAGCCCTGAAAACTTTCCAAGTATGGCTGCCTCCTGCTGATACCATTCACACATGCATTCCTAGGCAATATTAGGCCTCTCTGCTCCCCTCCCACATCAGGAATCCTCTGTCCTACATTCCAGTTCCATAGGATACTCTGCCTGCCTGGTTCAACATGTACTGATTCAAGCCGAAGATTCAAATAATGGGTGGTAGTAACTTAATGTATTACACTTCCTAAAGAAATTTGTTTTCAAATGAATTTTCAGTATCTCAATAAAGAATATGAACATTTCAACCACTGTGTCTTAGGTGTATTTTTTAGAATATAAGCTTTTTTTAAAGAACAAAAATCAAGCTCAATTCATACAGCACAGTTGGAAGATATTTTTATGAATGAGTATACATTACCTCTTATCTTCTACACATTTTGCATCTACGCAGTATACTTTATAAGGAGGCACTGTAAGATGTTTAAATATTTTGTCCTTCATACAAAGTTAAATTAAATTGGCTTTAAGGCTATGTACATCATTGTATTTGTGTTCTTTGGAAACTGATAGTCCATATCTAGTTCTGAAGATTATTTCATTACTATTACATTTCCTAGAAACCTTATTTGTCCAAATAATCTAGTTGGCCAATTCTCCTCCAGAAAATCTGACACTTAGGACATCCACACTTGGGTCTGGTGACTGCAAGCCTGGGCCAACCTTGAGGGAAGAACAACACTCCCTCTGGTAGTTCCTGTATGGAACCAAGTTGGGAAATCTGAGAAGTAGAAACAACCAAAATCCAGACAGTACAACTGGGTCTATTATATAAAGAATCTCAGCAGAGAGAAAGGATCCATGTGTAAGACAAAAAGAGAGTAAGAGGCTTTAAAGGAGAGAAATGGAAATGGAGTCTGAAGAACTCCTTGGGTTGCAACAAAAACCAAGAGGACTTTTTATAGGGTACCTTTGACCTTGACTATGGACACTGAGGGATTTCTGAAGCCATGAAGTTTACAAGGACATTTGATGCTAGTGCTTTTATTGTTCATTAAAGTTACTTTCTTTTTTATATGCATATATGTCATATATAATATATATGTATTTGTGTGTATATATATACACATACATATCCTCAGAAGTGACATTCCCTAGATATAGTTGGCCTATCCCTAATCTCTCTGGATCTTAGCTTCCTTATTAGATGCTCTTTACATGTAGTCTCTGAACATTCTGTGATTCTCTATTAATGTGCATGAACAGCTATCACTGTTCTGGTATATAGGGGAGCAGAGGGATAGAGGATGTGGGGAAGAATATTCTTAGTTCAGGGAGCTGGTGGACTGGAAGGGGAAATTAACATGATGCTATGTAGAAAAATTCCTATTGTATCATTCTAAGCTTATCTTGAAAATATATACATACATATTTTAGGTTGGCAGAAATTGCACACTCCCTTCTGAAGCTGGCACCATATGACACCCAGACAATGGAGAGTCGTGGGCTTCGGCGCTACATCATGGAGATGCTACCCATTACCGACTGGACAGCTGAGGCTGTGAGGCCGGCCCTCATCCTCATTTTAAAAAGATTGGATAGAATGTTCAACAAAATTCACAAGATGCCTACTTTGAGGTGAGAATGCCTCCTAGTTAGCCGTTGCTATCACAAATGTCCAAGTTAGGATTTGTCATTTTTTAAGATGGTGAATCATTCTGGAGTTGAATGAATGACTTGAAAGTTTTCTTTGGTATATGTGCATAGTTAATAAGGTCTATGGATGCCTAAGTAGCAAAGCCTACATTTTGAGAAAAGTAACATTTTCTTTAAAAATATGTGTGTTCATCTTGAAAAATCTATCCATTTCTTAGCTATCATGCTCCTCATCTGATACATATAAAAATTTCAATTAGTACCCTTTAATCCCTTTTAAAATAAAAGAGGGCATGCCTTATAAATGAAACAATTAACGAGAAAAGGAAATGAATTTTATGTTCAAAGTACTGTATTTGACATAGCTAGTTAACATATTTAGACACCAGTTTAGAGATTCCAATTCCAAGCTTTACAATAATCATCCAAGCATCAGCTTAAAAGTTCACAGGATTGATAACAAACACCTAATTTTCACTTTTTTACCTAATTCAGTGTCGTAATAAATGAACAACATTAACACTTGATCTTTGTTCAGTGATCTTGGAAATATTCATTGGTAGCCTACATATTAGCAGATGGTTTTGAACCAGTCTACTTAGAGATGTGAGCTGAGTTTGGAAACTATAGTGATAGTGAACAGGTAGTTCAACGAATTAACACTGGTAAACCGACTTACTCGGAAATTTCAAGTTTGGGTTAGTGAGAACATTTTCTGTCCTTTTAAACTAAACCCAAAAATCAGGGCAACTCTTTCCCAAGAATTTATAGCACTTAATATTCAATTTATCAGAATTTTTCCAGGTATTAGCTCATAATCTCCTTCACACTAATCCAGCCTTCAGGAGTCATTAAAAAAAACAAATTGAAAATTTTTATTCTAATAATTGATTATTTGTTTTTATATTCTTTTATATCATAGTGATGTCTGCCTGTACATTATTTCAAGGTTATTTATTTCAATGGCATGGAAATGCCTGTTTTAAAACACTGTTTCTTTAGTGATCCCAATAGAACATTTGTATCTATCAGCAAATGGCTTATCAAAGAGTTATAACTGTCTTATAAGGGTGTGTTGAAATAAAGTCTTTTCTTAAATAGTTGGTATCTAAAGATGTTAAACATCTCCAAAATTGACCCATTTATGATATAATTAAGCCCACTATAAAAAAATCATGCTTCCCGAAAGTGGAGTTCTGGATTAATACATAGGCTTGGTCTGTTGTAGGCAGTGTTCTTGGGAGCTGTGCTATGAATATGGAGTTGGCTTGGATTTAAATTCATTAGGTGATCTCAGTTCAACACAAGAAATGTTGACTGAACCTGACCTTTGCATTACCTTCAGTGTTGGAAATGTCACATAGCCTCATTTATGAATACATTTCCATTTGTTGTTGCAGATTCCATTTCAATAGGAAATATAAGCTTAGAAAGTATTGCCAGGAAAATATAAAGAAATGGTGTTAATATCAGTAAAGCCCAAGCTGTTTATTTTGGGGCCACAGGGATGAATCTTTCAGTACTATGACAATTATAGAATGGATTGACTCATACTACAGAAAATCCCATATTCATTTAATTGGGTTATGTATACAGTAACACCATTTATACTACCATAGAAAGTAGACAAAAAAATACGTATCATTTATTGGGAGGCCAAGAAAGAACACTGTTTAAATAAACTATTTTCTTTTAATGTGATCTTCTTGGCAGGAGTTAAGCTATATAAATAAGATTAGTGGTAGTCTGGTGTAAAAACTGACAGGCATGTGTAGTTTGATAATCAGGTTTCAGAAATGTAGCTGGGGTCAGATTAGTTCTATTGGGAATAATTACCCCTGTGATCGCTTTGCTACAATGGTAGTCTTAGGACCCTCTGTCAAAACTAAAACCAGGGAACTTAAAATGCAACCCATTCATCATCTCTGTTTTTTCTTCAATAGATTTAGTGGAATGGGGCAGGCCTGCCTCTGCTACGTTTTCAGTATCTTCTTCCCCTCCCAGTGTGCTCTGTGCTTTTGGAACAATATGGGTAAACTTCATCCCAGAGACACATCCTGTCTTAGATGGCATCAAAATCACTGTCTCATTCACTTGTTTCAGACTCTCCAGAAGGGAGCCAAGCTGCTAATGGCTCCTATATTGTATTCCAGGCGACAGGTTGAGTGGGAGCCTGCCAGCAATTTGATTGAAGGGGTTTGTTTGACACTTCAGAGGCAGCCAATCATATCCTTCCTGCCTCACCTTAGGTCACTGATCAATGTCTGTGTCAATCTGGTGAGTAGCCAAGTGGCAATCTTATGAAACTTTGCACAATTTAACTCTGCTATTGACTTCTCTGAATTGAAGATTTACAGGTCAACCACTTTGTGCCCCTATCTGCCCATGAAAATAGATGGCTCAGGTGACACTGAAAATAGCGAGGTACATTTCAAAGTGGTGTGTGGGGAGATCCAGGAACCCATCCCTACACAGACGGGATTTTGGTGTGCTGCTTCCCATGCACTACTTTGACAATTCACCTCTTCAAGTTGCGCTGAGAGTTGAGGGCTGCCAGTTGGAGATTGGGGTGGTGGAGCCGCCACAATTGGCTAGAAGTTGAGGTAGTCTGGGGTGGAAGAGCTTAAAATGCAAAGAGGATATTTTTCTTGTATGGTGCAAAATGACATTATAAGTTGACCAGTCTAGGATTTACGTGAAGAAAAATTTTTTGGTTGTTTATGTAATATCTGGAGTCTGGTCCTGACAAGGTTTTGTAAAATGTGTGGAAACCATGTTAGAGCATCTCATTAAATAGGACCTGCTGCTTCACTAGTTAAGCAATAAATCTGTAGTTGGAATGCCTAGTGCAAATAGAGCTGTTGCCATCATCATTGTTGTCAGTATCTGCTCCGTTAAGGAATGTTGACTGCATTCCTTTGAATTCACAAGTAAGTGTCCAATCTCCTGATTAGAATAGCTTTTTGGTTCATCTCTCATTATTTACATAGTTAACTATTAACAACATTCTACAAATCCTTGGCTGAATTCAGTGTAATGTTCGATCTGACTCCAGACATTACATGCCTTCAGAAAGCAACAAGAAAGAAAAGATTGAAAGTAACATGCCCAACCTTCAATTTATCATTATTATCATCATCATTGTTGAGACTCCCTTACTATGGTTGCATGAAATTGCAATAGTCAAGGCTGGTCATGTGCTCTGTTTGTATTTCAGGTGATGGGAGTGGTAGGACCTTCCAGTGTTGCTGATGGATTACCCCTTCTTCATCTCAGCCCTTATCTCTCACCACCTCTGCCCTTCAGCACAGCTGTTGTCCGGCTTGTAGCATTGCAGATACAGGTGTGACTGCCTTACCTGTTTGTCACGCTCATTAAGTTGTTGGTTGAGGCACCAGATCATGGTGTTCTCGTTTTTTCTGCAAAGGCTGGGCAAAATCTGTGAAACGAAAGTGTAAATGTCTCCAAACTTTTATAGGTTTGGAGCTTCAGCCCTGAGCTTGGCCCTAAGTTGTGCTTCTGTAATTCTTCCTGAGATCTCAAATATAGCAGAGTCATTTAGTCCTGCCGCAACTTCAGGAACCACTTCAGTCATTAAAAATGTGTGCAAATAATGGTTCACAGATAATCAGCTCACAATTGTTAATTAAGAGGCAGTAATATTCACAGTCTGTTTTTAAATTATTTTCAGAAAGAATTGCAATATAAAATTCTTTCAAATGTTATCACTAGACTCTGAATATCTTAATTTTCTTTAATGATTGTGGGTTGAATGAGTGCTTTTTTAAAGAAAATTCTCCCACTTAATTTATTTCTTAAAATTAAAATAATCATTCCCAAGGGGAAAAAAAACAAAAACAACAACAACAAAAAAGAAAACACTGCAGGATCCCAATTCTCTTGAGTATTTCTGTGTGTCGCCCAGTTTTAGAGAGTGGTAAATCACTGGAAAGCTCTGTAATCAAGGAAAGTACACAACTGATGTAAATGGATAAGTGACCCATCCATTATTTGACAATAAGCTTGATGGCTGATCATCGAGAGAATGGGGAAATGATAGAAAAGAGACTAAGTAAGAGCTGTGGCTATCTCACAGAAAGGAAACAGTTACATCCCTAAAGTGACACATTTTAATGACCTGTGTACAAAGATCACATATTTCTTTCTATATTGCAAATGTTTCCTGGCTTGAAGAAGGCCTCTCCTGGCAGGGGCCAAAGGACTTTTAAGTAACTCCCAAATGGAGCAAGTGAGAAGTTCTAATTTTCTTCCTTCTCCTTTGTTGTTAAAATATTTATTGGTGGACACACAGAGAAAATTAATGGGGAAATGAGGTTGTTTTTGTACCTGACTATAAGTATTTTAATTTTTCATTTAATATTCAAGGTGTTACTATCTTTTTAGGTATATAGCTCTCAATTAATCAAGACAATGGTAAAGTATCAGATTTGGGTGAAGCTTGTATGATATACAGACGACAATTGAACTCATAGTTTACAGGAGCAGCCGGCAGGGAATCACCGTCTCCATCATGCTGTGTAAAAACAAATATACTATATGGGTGTGGTGGTCAATTAATCTTTTTTTCTATTATTGCTGCACAGGCTTTAAAAGAAGATTTTCCTTTAAGCCATGTGATCTCCCCATTCACCAATCAAGAGCGAAGGGAGGGGATGCTTTTAAATCTGCTCATCCCATTTGTGCTCACAGTAGGATCTGGAAGCAAAGGTCTGATTAATTTAACTAAAGGAAATTTGTCATTGTTGTTGTGTTTTCTTAAATGTCAGGCTGTTATTCCTTTTCCCTCTTCCCATGAAGACTATCACTGAAGTCGATCTGAATGATTTAAATCATTCAGATTAATCACCTTAGGAAATAAGAATTTTTCTTTCTTTTCAGTTTAGCTACCCTGGGACCAGAGTTTCTCTGCTCTACTTCTTAGAAGATACATCCTATTTAAAGTCATTTCAGTATAACAAAAATCAGGGGAACAGTGTTTCAATTCAGTTGAGAAAATGGTATTAGTTGAAGTACAATATAAGAATTGACAGGTGAACAAACTTTTACAACCACTGCCACTGGGTTTAGCAGAAATCCTGCCACTGTCATTAAATTCCAATGTATTTTCATTACTTTTTCTTCTTAGGGGTAGAGGGATTCTTTTAGGAAAAGTTTTATGTCAAATGTAAGAACAGTGCCTCGTGAATATTTGCAAAAAGAAAGGAGATTGAAATGGTAAGCAGAACATTTGGCTAAGACCACAAGTTTTTGGGTACCCACTAAGAAGAAAATACCCAGGTGCCAGGAACACTGTTTCTGTCCATTGGTGAAGCTGTACTTGGTGGGAAACACCTGAATTTCTAGGGTGTCCTAGTTTGAACTTGGAAAGAGCTGAGTGTTTCTGTATCTAATATGGACAGTCTACCTTGTGATGTTTTTCTTTCCACTTCCCTCTTCCAAATTCTGCCCCTCAGATAGCCCATGGTTGGAGCAGCCTGAGGTGCAGCTGCTGCTGCAGACGGTCATCAATGTGCTCCTGCCACCGAGGATCATCAGCACATCCAGGAGCAAGAACTTCATGTTGGAGAGCTCCCCCGCCCACTGCTCCACTCCTGGGGATGCAGGGAAGGACTTGCGCAGGGAAGGGCTGGCCGAGTCCACCAGCCAAGCAGCATACTTGGGTTAGTACTTTCTCTCTCTCTGAGTGTGCACTGTATGTGCATGTATGTGAAAATATATGTGTAGATAGATTGATGTACTTAACTCAAACAGTATTTAGAGAGATCTCAAACCAGAATGTATTTAAAGAGACCTCAATCCAGAATGTCTTTAAAGAAACCTCTTGAACAAGAAACATTACCCTTGCAAAAGAGTCTGGTTTCTTTCAGTAAACATATACTAAAAAACAAAGTGGTTTCACATCTGCTATGCCTAAATTACTTGGCTGTTTTTATAAGAGTGTGCGGGCATGTAAGAAAGGCATCTGCATTAAAGATTCTTCCTTGCTGATTAAGGAAAAGATCACTAGTGAGGTTCAGTAGCTGTTATAAGATCTAAATTCAGTCTAGTATGCAAAGACACAGCATTGCACAACATGTGGGGCTCATTGGTCTGTCATCTATGTAAATGGAGTTCTGCAGTTGGGCAGTCTACATCCTGTGCAACAAGATTTAGTGATCTTGCAATATGTTATGCCCCCTACTAGCTATTTTTCCTCCCTAAAAATGTCTTTAATCTCTACCTTGATCATTACTTCAGTGAGGCCCGTCCACTTCTGTTCCCACAGGCTTCCCAATCCCTTTCCCTCTTTGACTCCTACTTTCCCGTTATCCTATGCTGCCTTTAGCCTGGTCCTGACCCATGAAGCAATGGAAAGCCACTCTGGCCCTGAATGAATTGGGCCAGCAGGAAAAGACCACTGTAGCCATGGCACTGAAAATAAGGAGCACTGGCAGTGGGGAATTTCAAAATAAGACAGTCTTGCCTGACATTTTAAGTTCACCAAAGCAGATATTGGTGGGAAGTATAAGATAAACACAAATACACTGATGAAAATGAGTCCTTGGAGTTTGGAGGTCAGGGGGGGTGTTTGAACTGCATTATAATGGGATGTGTTTGAAAATGAGGGGATTGACAATTAAAATGAAAAAGGAGAAAAAAAACACAAGGAATGCATGTACCCAGAACCAACCCATATGGATGCTCAGTTGGCCAAGGTATATAAAAATAGCTTTCAAATCTAGGCTCTGGCATAGACCCCTACATGAAGTTTAGGATTGCAGAGGATGATGGAGAAAAGGGGCTTACCATATACAGGAAGGATATGAGAAGACACTTGATGAGTTTCTGTCCTCTCCACTGTTTGCCTTTTTAGTGAAGAGTTGTTTCTACTTTGCTTATATAGCCAGGCTACTGAACCTGTATTTTAAATTTGTTTTTATATTTATTTTGAGCGCTTAGTGTGCACCAAGCAGTTTTCTGTGCTTTACATTATCGCCACGTTGAATCCTCTCATCCTTACAATAACTCCAAGAAGTTAGTGTTATTCTCATTTTAGGAGTGAAGAGGCTGGGGCCCAGAAAGATTGAGTAACTTGCCTGAAGACATATAGTCAATACATGACAGAGCCAAAACAAGTCTCTGTTCTTGAGCTCCTTTTATACACTGTTGTGTGTTGGGCTGATGGAGGTTTAGGTGGAAAGTAGAATGGCAGAAAGCCAAAGGCGGCCAACAGGCATTTAGTAACAGTGAAACGTCATCAGAATTGTTGTAGAGAAAGAGGAGTGTTGTTTTTTGTTTGTTTGTTTGTTTAGTTGAGGGAAAGGAATTGAGATGAGCAATTGCTGTGAAAAGTGAGATCTTGAGGAGGAAGATGGGTAAGAAAGAATCTTGCAGTCTCTCTCTCTCTCTCTCTGTGTTACATGGCATGATTCTCTCCTGGAGGTGTCCTAAATATGGTAAAGGCATATGTGACTGTTGAGGATTTTAGAGAATTACATTTCTGTGTACATTTAGTCACTCAATGCACTTAAGATTTTTGTGTTTTCCTAATCAGAATCAACATGTGTTTAGTATACACATTTTTTTAGATGCTGAGACTGATGGGCCTTAAGAATGATGAAGAAGGCCCAGGTTCACTTGACTGCCCCACGGCTGACTCCATGGTAAAAGCTGTAGTGGCAGAGGAAGCTATCATCATAATCTTTGATGTCTTCACAATACTCTGGTTCGTCCTGACACACAGTTTGGGAAATCTGCTTCCTGAAAAATAAAAATAAATGCAGATTTTGAAAGGCTGCCAGAATCTGAGAGGAAAGAGATATGATAAAATAAATCCAGTAGGGCTTAGTAATAGACATACTGTGCAATGAAGGAAGGAGGTGTTTTTATATTTGGAAACATACACTGAATGCATTTATTGGTTACCTCTGGGAAGCAGTTTAGGGTGGGGACAGGAAGGGAACTGGGAAGGAAAAGACTTAATTTTTTTTTTAACTGTGTGCACTTCTTCATGGTTTGATTTTATTTTTAATAACACAAATATTTATTTTATGGTTAAAAGAAAAAAAGAAAAAGTTTTTTAAGATCTATGTTTTAGCTGAGAATGTGAGTGATATTCCCATTATTACCATAAAGTCATTATGATTAAACTTTTGGAAGGTAAAACGTTAGCCACACATCATGTTGATAAAACATTTTCCTTTCAATTCAGTGGACCACATTGTTCTATATTTTCCAAAATAGTAGTTCAATGCACTTAAGAAAAATATTTGGGTTCTCTTCATCAGAATCAAAACACTTACCATACACATTTTTGTCTCGATGTCCAGCATGCTTTTTCTCAGTAATACATATGAAGTTTTTAGAAACATGGAGAGAGTTCAGAGGTTTAGAAAATTTATAAAGGTGCAAAAAGGGCTCTGAATGTAGGTTGGGTTCCTCTGAAATACAGATCTGCCTGCTCACTCTTCTCTTTTCCCGGTGTGAAGCACTGAAGGTGATTCTCGTCTGCTTTGAGAGGCAGCTCGGAAGCCAGTGGTACTGGCTGAGCCTCCAGGTGAAGGAGATGGCTCTGCGGAAGGTGGGAGGCCTGGCCCTTTGGGACTTCCTCGACTTCATCGTGCGGACCCGAATACCCATCTTTGTGCTTTTGCGCCCTTTCATCCAGTGCAAGGTGTGGTGTGTGCTTCTCCTCCTGAAAGTGACAAGCCCGAATGAATGTGTGGCTCTCCACTGAGGCAGGAATGTTGCAAGAGTGCTATGGTACCTACTGTAGCCAGTTAGTAGGGCCTGTCAATACCATGCTTGACGAGAAAACCACCCAAAAATATATTCCAGAGGATAAAATTTCAACTAGAAGTGCCCTCAGAGTAAGAGCTTTACTGGAGTCTATAAAACTTTGCCCGCTCCCTACTAATCATCCCTGACTCCACCCACCCAAAAGACTGGTCCAGCGGGATGGTTTGCAGAATCTTCTGTCTTCAGTGGCATGACTGAGATCTGATTTTAAATAAACATATTAAAAACATAGGATACTTACCATATGATTTCCTCCAAGACCCTCAATACCCATCTACACTTTTTCCTTTCATGCCCCAATTTCTTAGGGCAGTGATTTAAAACAATGTAATTATTAAGCACTTCCTGTGTATAGTGCTGTTCTAGGAACGTCATATGCATTATGTTATTTATTCCTCACAACTATGAAATATGTACAAGGAGTTAGCCCATTTTACAGATGGAAAATTGAGGCCCTGAGAATGTTATACCTTCCTTTCAGCTGCTGGCCCAGCCAGCAGAGAATCATGAAGAGCTTTCCGCCCGGCAGCATATTGCCGACCAGCTGGAGCGGCGCTTCATACCACGCCCTTTGTGTAAGAGCTCGCTCATTGCTGAGTTCAACAATGAACTGAAAATTCTAAAAGAGGCAGTTCACAGTGGATCGGGTGAGTGTGCATGAGCGTGTTGTGAATTTGTTTGACTAATGGAACTCACAGCCTACAAAGAATGCCTCTGCCCAGGTCACCACACTTTGTGGAACTATGAATATGTTAACCATTTTGGTACACTACTCGATTTGACCATTCCTAGTAAGTTAGCCATTTGACCACTACTAGATTTGACTTTCTCTTTTGTCAGTAACAAAATAGAAATTGAAAGGATATCATAAGAGTTTAATTTTCTTCCTTTTCTATATATATTTTTAATCTTCATTATAGTAGTTAATCTCTTTCTTGAATATTTAATCAGAGGAAAAGTGGTTTAAATCATTACCTTTATTTCCTTTTCGAAAAAGAGAAGGGGGACATTCATTTATTGAGCTTCTGTTTTATGGTAGATTATTTCCTTTCATCTACATAAATAGCTTCAAGGTGGATAATTGAAAGTCCTCGTAAAGAATGAGGAAACAGACACAACAGAAAATCGATAAATAACTTTCAAGTACATAACTTACTATTATTGCATAGAAAGTGATTATTGCAAGGGGATTTTCAACCAGATCTCTACGATTGATTTATAAAGCCTTTAACTTTTCACACATTGGAAGGGGGATCCCATTAGAGCTGGCAAACTAGGAGGTACTTTCTTTACATTATTCTAAGGTATTCTTTGAGAGTGCATTGTTTTATTTTTTATAACTATATTAACAGCAGATTACTGAGGAAGGAAAATAAATCATTATTTGCCATTAGAGGGCAGTCATTACCCACAAGTAAAGTGTAATATGTGTTGTGTTTTCTTTTTTGTGGGAGGAGAGGGTTGTTTGCTTTCCTTCTAAAGCTTTTATTGTTCTTTGCATGCAATGTGGTAAAAACAAAATATTGACAAGTATAATCCTGGCGAAGTCTGCACTTTACCATTCAAATATTCTGCTTTGTAATAAAATAACCTGACACAGAACTGAGGGGTATTTTGTAGGTTGTAATTTCCAGAAAATTAGAATGAGAACAGTTTTGATTATGCATTCTGATTTTGATTGCGGGGTTGACATCAGACAACTTATTTATTACTTTCATAGGCTTGTGTCAAATACAATATATTTCTTAGTAAAACTTGCCAAGTTGGAAGCTACAATTCAGGTCAAAGTTAATTTGCATCCTACCAACATTGGAAAATAAAATAGAAAAGCAATAAGAGAGGCAACAATGTCAAAGCATTTAATATTGTTATAGATGTCACATTCTGTCAAAGGAACTATTCAATTATATCAGTGGCCAGTGTTGATTATTTTAAAAACATCCCCACTTTCATTTGCAACTTTGATAGAAAAATCATTTGTCTGGGACACATTATTTAACTAACCTTTTCTAAAAAATACAAGTGGTCAGGGAGGACTTTGAAGCGGACATTTAAGATTCTCACTATACATTTCCTTTGATCTCTCGAATCCTCTAGCCTACCAAGGCAAGACATCCATCAGTACTGTGGGCACCTCCACCTCTGCTTACCGCCTGAGCTTGGCCACCATGTCCCGCTCTAACACGGGCACGGGCACCGTCTGGGAGCAGGACAGTGAGCCATCCCAGCAGGCTTCACAGGACACCCTGAGTCGGACTGATGAGGAAGATGAGGAAAGTAGGTCGATTCAAAGAATCTGGGTGGAAGACACGGCTTGGCCATACGAGCAGGGGCTTGGGAAGGATTATTGCCCTTCTGACCTTTTCCACTTCTGATCCCCTAGTCATTTTTACAAAAGGCATTCTAGGGTAAATGTTTTCTATAAATTTCTTGATATCCTTTGGTCATTTAAAAAGAATTCAGGAAAAAAGTAAATCGTTAGTGACTCCTAAATTTTCTTTAAACCGATATAGTCAACTTTTCCCACTAATTCCCATTTAAATTATGGATAACTAACCAAGGAAAGCACTTATTCTCATTTACCTGGACATCTTGCTTAGAGGGCTGATCAGCACTGAAATGACCTCATTAGGCAAAGAAAAGTGAGCAATGCATATGCCTAGGACTCAGAAGACCAATTGGCTCTACCATCCAGTATGTAAACCAGCAGGCTGTCTTGGGGGGATGTACTCCAAATTTGAGTTAAGAGAATCACCAGTGACTAGGTCAGCCCAGAAGTTTCTAAATCATGTGCTAGAGATTTGGTATTATGACATGAGGAGAAATACTACATATGTTTGCTTCACAGATTATAAAAAGTAAAATTAGGGTGAAAGTTTCCATTAAATGCTACTGTCATTTCAGGGGTCTTAAAGTTACATTAATTATGTTCCACTTGTATGTTAAGATACTCTGATATAATGTTTATAGTAAAGTTGTGTTGTCTGTCTCATATGAATGAGAACAAAATTTAGATCTTCACTCAGGCTCTCCATAGCAAACAAAACAAAAAGCTCTACTCTGAACTAAATTAAATAGAAGAAATGAGAGTTGAGGTTAGAATTTTAATTAACTGAGATAAATGAAAGTGTTTTAATGTCCTACTACAGTTGGGGATGTAAGAGAAGAAAAGAAATAACTGCTTTGTCAGTACTTACCAGTAATATTTGTATATTTAGTTTCAGTGTTGGTCAGACAAAGGAAAAATCATATTGTCCTGCGCCTGGCCTATAGACCATTTGTGTCTAAGTCACCCTAGTGACTGCTCATAAAAATACACCTAAAGTTGTAATTAGGGAAATCTTGACCAAGAAAACACCATGAAAGAGAAAAGGATCATCAGGTTTTTTTTGTTTTTTTTTTTTGAGACGGAGTTTCACTCTTGTGGCCTAGGCTAGAGTTCAAATGGCACGATCTTGACTCACTGCAACCCCTACCTCCCGTGTTCAAGCGATTCTCCTGCCTCAGCCTCCCAGGTAGCTAGGATTACAGGCAAGCACCACCATCCCCAGCTAATTCTGTATTTTTAGTAGAGTCGGAGTTTCTCCATGTTGGTCAGGCTGGTCTTGAACTCCGGACCTCAAGTGATCCGCCCGCCTTGGCCTTCCAAAGTGCTGAGATTATAGGCTTGAGTCACCACAGCCGGCTAAGGATCAGCAGTTTAAATATCCATTTTTTTTTCTTTAATGCTTGAAGTAGTCTCTCCCAGCAATTGTTATTAGTTATAGGAAATGATATCATCTATTTTTGTAGAGCTAAATGTATTTTGTGGGTAACCTTATAAATAACAGATGTCCTAACCTGTAAATAAGACCTAAACAGTGATACCACTGGCCAAAAGCCAACACTAACATACTAGAGAGGCAGCAGGGAGATTGGGGAGCCATGCAAGTTTTTGCTTATATCTTTGATTGCAGACATCACAACCATCCCAGTGACAGCAGGATTGTTAACAGATAGTGTGTGTGTTTGTAATATGGGTGTGTATTTATTTAAATAGGGAGGGGTATGAAAACTAGATCATTGTTTTGAGTTAAACTCTTCTTACATTCAATAATCAAACTTGTATTAAGGCCTATCAGGTATAAGATAAGGAAGAAGGAAGTATGGGAAAGATATGTTCTCTGCTTTCTAAGATCTTATGATAGAAATGTTGAGGAGATGAGAGACATTTACAATAAAGAACATTTAACAAAAGAGCTAGTGGAAGACAGCACATGATTAATCACCAAATACTGGGGACATAAGAGTTAAGTGATATGTGAGTACAAAGAAAGGGGAAAAAAATCAGTGGGATTTGAGTTTTTTATATTTTTAAAGCACATTTGTTTATTCTGTTCTCTGTGGACATATCTAAAAAGAAAATATCATTCTATAATAAGAATCGATTTTAAGTCAGTAATTACATAGCAAATTAAAATTGCTAGCATTTTCATATTCACCTTTTGATTTGAAATAAGTTTAGTTCGAAATATGATTACTTTGGATATTTTAAATAAATCTTATCAGATGATCTTATACGGCAGCATACATTCTTTGTTTATCAAAGAATGTTCAGTGTTCACCAACAAACATTATCATCTCACTTAGAATTAGGTCACTTGGTCATAAACACTGTGCTAAAGTTAATTTTCATATGAATTTGAGTACATTAATTTCTGTTTCTGACTGGGTGCCATGGCTCACACCTGTCATCCCAGCACTTTGGGAGGCCGAGGCGGGTGGATCACGAGATCAAGAGATCGAGACCATCCTGGTCAACATGGTGAAACCCCGTCTACTAAAAATACAAAAATTAGCTGGGCATGGTGGCACGTGCCTGTAGTCCCAGCTACTCGGGAGGCTGAGGCAGGAGAATTGCTTGAACCCAGGAGGCGGAGGTTGCGGTGAGCCGAGATCGCACCATTGCACTCCAGCCTGGGTAACAAGAGCGAAACTCCGTCTCAAAAAAATAAATAAATAAATAAATTCCAGCACTTTGGGAGGCCGAGGCGGGTGGATCACCTCAGGTTGAGTTTGAGACCAGCCTGTCCAACATGGAGAAATCCCATCTCTACTAAAAATACAAAAATTAGCTGAGCATGGTGGTGTGCGCCTGTAGTCCTAGATACTCTGGAGGCTGAAGCATGGGAATCACTTAAACCCGGGAAGTGGAGGTTTCAGTGAGCCAACATTGTGCCACTGCACTCCAGCCAAGGCAAGAGAGCGAGCCTCTGTCTCAAAAACAAAAACAAACAAACCAAAAAAAAAAAAAAAAATCTGCTTTTATGCAGAAAACAAGATCACATACTTAAATTTTACAGTGTTGGTTAAAATAAGCAATTATTTCTTAACTTTATATCTTTCAAATATTTTTCCTAAAAATATCTGAAATGGGCTTTCCCTCAGCAGTCTAGAAATCATTAACTGTACTGAATGCGGTTTTTGAATGTCAAGGAAATGTATTTGAGTCATTCAGTAACAAAGTCCCTTGATCTATTTCTGCAATTAAAAAAAAATTATGTTCTAGCTTTTCTGAAATCTTAAATATGCCGATGCCTGTTGACTTTCACAAATAATCTACTTATAAAAATTTACATTTACTTCATGAAGGATGTTCTAGCTCTTCATGAAGGAAGGGTGGGAGATGTACAGATGCTAAGAATTGTCATTACCCCCAAAGGTCTAAGCTTTTTTCTCTGCAGAAAGGGAGCAATGATAATTTAGCTTTACAGACAGCCCTAAGTTGTACTCAAGCCAAGGATAGAATCCAAGTCTAGCTTTGGTGGGGTTTTTCTGATCAGTGTCATAGTTTTCATAACACTCTATTCCTTTGCCTCTTTTAGATGACTCTATAAGCATGCCCAGCGTGGTAAGTGAACAAGAAGCTTACCTTTTGAGTGCCATTGGAAGGAGGAGATTCTCCAGCCATGTCTCCAGCATGTCTGCACCTCAGGCTGAGGTGGGCATGCTACCCAGCCAGAGGTAAAGAGCTATGGTTATATTATATTCTGCATTTTGGGGTAAAGTTATAAATTCTGAAAATGTACTCCTGTTATTCTACAAAGACAGAGAGAAGCAGGCAATGGTAATGTTTTTAGATAGATCATTCCACAAAGGATTTTTCAACAAAGTTCCTACAGGCCACAGTTTGCAGTTTTCTAAGCCAGGATAGTAGAAGGGATCCCAATCTCTGATCCAAGTATTTTCCCTCCTTAAAAATTTTCCGTGGACATATTATCTTCTTTCTGTTGTCAAATGACACTCTTGTAAATCACATTTATCATTAACTAAGCTAATGAAGGGTACTTGGCAAGAGTTAGGACCATCTTTATGTATTTGGTACAGCTTAGGCTTCTGATATATTATTAGTATTCAGTTGTAGGCAGTGACACTTAACCAAGCAGAAAAGGATCTATGCTACTACCTGTGACCTTGGACAGGTCATTTAACCATAGTCCACAGTTCTTTCCTCTGTAAAATGAAGAGGTTTGCTAAACGATCTTTAAGGTAACTTCTCCATCTGTAGTTCTATGATTCCATGACAAAACCCCTTTAAACATTTTCTTTGTGTGTTCTCTGTCTTTTAAGAATATGTTTAAAAAAAAACTTCCAAAATATATATACAATAAAAGTATAATGAAAATGATCTGATGTGAGTCAAAACATTTATCTATTTAAGACAAATGTTTTGGAACCAATGATATTTTCCCTTCAGGAATTGTTTTTCAAGGAATTGACCTTATATGATTTTAGTGTGTTGCTTCTTTTTAATACTTATAGATTCACTGTGGTACCATTCACACATGGAAAATAATAAAATTCAGGACATATTGTGATGTTCACATAAAACCAGTTAATATGCAAGAATAATTATCCCATATACAAATCCTTTAGCAAATGGTTTATGAACGACACAGATGAAATAAAATTTGTGAAACAAAGCCCAAATTTGGAGAATAGCAAAGAATAGGATAAAATGATAAATATAAACAAGTTGCATACTTTTTAAGAAGGCAATGTTTTATGTAAGTACTATTTAATTATAACAAAGATTAATAGTATATAAAGGTTTGTAACATTGTAAGAAATTGTTTTACCTACCATTTGGTAATTTTCCTTTGAAAAGAAATTCTTATAAACAACAAGTGTGAACAAAATCAAAGCCAAACAATAACATGCCCCAAAAAAGATATAAAGCCACACAAGCAGCTAATATTGGTAGCTATCTGTGTATTTTTAATTGCTAGCAATGTTCCTGGTTCTATGAAGAATATAAGAAAAAAATATCAATTATTTGAAAGTTTTATTCAAATTGTAGAATTGTAGAAATTTCATAAAGAGGTTTTTTTATTTACCTAAAATAACCAGTCCATCAATTTCCTTTTTACGTATTAAGGGGTCAACTTGTTTGCAGGGAGAAATTTTGTCCTATTATACATATTATGATTTTACATTAGATTTCTAGAAATTAAGAAACAATAATATAGTTAAGTAGTTTGGGCTTCATTCATGTTTTGAAAGACTAGTGAAGGTAATAATACTGTCTCTGTACATTAGGGAAAATGAGTCTCTTTCTAGGGACAGATGCTGTTTTTATACTCTACTATTAGGTAAACCTCAATTCTTTGGGGTCAGGCACTCCAGTTTTCTAAATGGTTTACTTCTTTTTAATTTAACAAGTATTCATTGAGTGCCTCACAGCTGCTTAGCTCAATGCTAGGCTCTGAAGGAAGGACAGATAAAGCATGACAGTTTCTGTTCACAAATCTCAGTTCAGCTACATATATATCAATCGATAAACTATTTAATTATTCTCTCACCAACCTGACAGGTTTCTTCTTTTGGCATTTACAATTCAGTCACTAGAGGATGGAGAGTAAGGCGGTAAATGCAAGTTCCATGTGAATTTTCCAAGAATCTTCCTTCTGTTTGTTTACTTGCATTTTCACTGCAAAATTAGCAGGGAAAGTTGGGTTCTTTCTTTGCTTTTCTTAATGGCATCAGTTCCAAGAGCTTGGTTGTGGCAGTTCATGGTAAGTGGTTTTTGTGTGCTAATGTTAGAATGCACAAGAAAGAAGCAGGGTTCTGGTCAATGAAATATCATGTACATAAGACAGGTTAAAAATGATCACCACCTAGCCAAATGGTTACCAAAGGAAATGATAGACTCATCTTCTACGGATTCATTCTGCAATGTGTTTCAGAGCTTATGGGTCCATTTAGAGTTCATTTTAATTCTTGACCAATAAATAGGTTACACCTCGGAGAGCTGTATCCATCCAAAGCCCTTCCTCTCCCATTGCCTTGAGTCCTATGTCTTGACAAACCCAGCACAAGGTGAAATGGTTGACTCTCTCCTTTTCCTTCCTTGTTCTTTTAAATCTATTTATTTTTGGTTCTTGGAAGCAGAAAATTGCATGCCTTTTTTCTTTTCTTTTTTTCATTTTCTTTCCCTAAATGCTTCATCTCCCTACCCCTCCTGCAGTGAACCTAATGTCCTCGATGACTCCCAGGGCCTGGCCGCCGAGGGTAGCCTCTCTAGGTACAGTGTCAATGCTACCTGTCTATTGGTGTCTGTGCTGGGAAACTAGCTGTTCCCTGTCTCCTCTGTCTCTCTGTCTTCTCTGTCTCTTCTCGCCCCGTCTTAATATCTATTTCCATTCCTTGCCCTTCGTTGTTCATGAACATATGAGCCTGGAAGTCAAAGGTGTAGCAAACCCTCCTTCATTTTTAGCTTCAGAGCTCAATCTCAATCGAGTAAGCCTGAAAAGCTTAGTTTAAAAAAATTGTAGAATTCTTTATGGGGCGTTTCCCATGGATGTCTAAAAGTTTGGTATGCCAAATGTTAAATTTATCCCATCTAATTATTCCCTCCCACACTGATATTTATTAAGAATTGTTTTTTAGAGGCCTTTTAATGCATCATCAAGAAGCCCCTTATTAAATCAAGACAGGTCTTTTAGTTAATACCATGGATGGTAAGAAAACAGACAATGATGTTATAAAAAGAATAGTGATGTTGATACAACTTATATACTATAAATCCTTCTCTTTGATGCATGCTATTGGGCAGGCTTCTATAATAGCTTGTTCCAGCAACACTTATATAAAGAATGTCTGTTCTAGCACAAAGGTGACTCCAAAACTTACATGAAATATCAGACACAAACATTTCTTGGTAAGTAAGAGAAGTCTTATGATGCAAATAATATACTGTCTTGGCTATTGGTTTAAAGCTTCAGAAAAGGGGACTGCACCTTTAACACTCAGATAAACCACGTCAAACATTCCTAATCTTGTGCTGTTGATTCACACCTCTCAACTAATCCTCATTAGGGGTAAGGCTTCTTGTTCATCCTTAGAGTATCTTTGTGCCATCTCAAGAGATAACATTCCCTTTCAGGTTTGCACTATATAGTGACTACAGTACACCCGTGTTTATTGCTTTATCACAATGATGAGGAAATGTTGAGAGGCTGTTCCTGTGAAAGGTTGTCTTTTGTTTTCTTTGCATCTTGTTCAGATTTCACATTTTCTTTTGCAATTGAAAATGGGAAATTTAGTCCATCATTGGGTGTATTTTGTTTTTAACCAGACCCATAATTCATAACATTCGTGTTTGCCAGCCCTCGCCTTGACAGATCAGTCTCTTATTGGTGGTAAATGTGGAAGTGCTGCAGAGTGCAGACTTAATTCCATTAGCAGGAGCTTTGGGGGCAAGGAGGAAGTTGAGAAACAAAACAGGCCTCAAGAAGGCTTCCCTTTATTGTTCACAGTGTTGGAAGAGATCTGAACCAAGTCTAGCAGGGTGGTCATTGCTTTCAAAGAAAGCATTTATTTAATGTTTAAAATTACATGTGGAATGGAAACCTTGATTAGAAGACAATTTCAGTGGCCTACTGAGAGTAGAGAGTATTAAATCAGACTTCCATTTAGCTAGATTTGTGCTGGAGCTTTTCTAATTAGGCCAAATTCTACTCTTGATGAGTAAGGACTAGTCCAGGGTTGGTGAGAGAAGGCAGGAATTTGAGATTATTTTTATGAACTCTCCCAAGTTATTTGGCACTCTCTAGCAGGCTTACGGGTCAAAGGACCTATTTGTAGTTTTCTAACCCAATTCAGTGTGTCCTGGTTCCAGTGTCAATGGAAGTAAACCTAAAGTTTTTGCTAGGTGAGACTGGTTCAGAGCCAAAGCTATTGATTTGTCTACAACTGAATTATTCAGTCATGATAGTACTTTGATGATTGTCTTAGGTCAATTGCCATTGATCTGTTGTTTCTGTGACCACTGTGTTTTAGTTCTGGGTGTGAGTCACCCAGACCCAGTTGTGGTCATTAAGAAATGGGAAGATGAGGCATTCACGTTGGCTTCTGTAATAATTCTAATAGTATAGAGGCTTTCTACCAACCAGTAGCACATCCACCTTTTCCATACCCTGCAAATCTTATCTCTTGAACTACATCATGTCACCAAGTTCTCTTTGGAGGAGAGGAACTTCTGACATTTACTAGGAATTGCTTTACAAAATAGGATATATACTTTTTATATTTAATTTCCAGACTTTCTTATTTTTGGCATGAACTTTCTTTATGCTGCAGTCTTTTAAAATCCTGAAGTATAAGGCATTAACCAGGTAATTGCACTTAGCATACACTTAACACTGAGGACCTAAAATACACCCAAAGTAGTCCTAATGAAAATCTGGCCTTAAAGCTTAGAGAATATCAGGAAGCATATCCAAGGGAAAATAATAAACTGCGCCTCCCACCCTCTTTTAACATTTTGCCAAATTTGCATGAGTATTTGCTTTTGAAAGGACACCTGTTTTGGACAAAAGGGGTAAGTTGGATGGAGTGGGCTAAATAAGGAAGAGACCAAGATACTCTGATGAATAAGTGGAAATCAATTAAAAAAAATTCCATACCTATCAAAAATTACTTCTAGTATTTTTTTAATATGCTAACTGGTTTCTTTTAGATTCGTCTCCAGAAATAGCCTATTAGAAACACTCCGCTCTGCAGAAAAGATTCTTTGTATTGGCTATTAATAAACTGAAATAATATTCCATGGGAGAATTCTCTTCTCTAGAGAGTGTTGCTCTTAGAGTTATGGAAGTTCATTGCAGATGCTCCCTCTCTGTCTCTACCCTGAGTCATACACACATATCCATGAACATGTTTTCTCTCCAGAAGAATAGAGACAGACAGAGGCTATTCACGAGCTTATGACCAGATGTTTACACTAAAGAATTAGATTTTAGTTAGACATGTTAGAACATTTTGAAAGGCAGGAATTGACAGTCAATTCTAATTTTTTAAAAATAAGATTATAATGCTATTTGATTTTGAAAGGATACTTTAAACACAGTGAAAAATAAAAAAGTTTGAACAAGACTACGTAGTCTAGGTGAAAAGAAAGAAAAATAACCTATACAGTGGGACCTATCTCATGACTATACACATTATCAAAGCATAAAAACTTGGCAAGTACTCTCAAAGTACAAAAAAATAAAAAATAAAAAATATTTTTAAGTAGCTGAGAATTAATGACTAAGAAAATGTGTTGTGATACACAGATACCTATTTTGCCATTGCTAAAGCAGTTCTTACCAGATATCAAAGATCCAGATTATTCCCCTTTCAATGTGATTTTCATCTGTAATCTCTAAATTATTAATCTATAAATTAAGATATATTTTGTCAGATGTTGTTGAGGTTAAGTAAATTTTAAACAATAATCTTTTATTGAGAAAGGGGAAGTAGGATTTAGTCTACTGCGTATTTCCCTGCTCTCTACAGATGCCTTTTTGCTCCAGTGAGGTGCTGGCTCTAGGAACTCCTGTCACAAGGCAATCACTCAGGGTAAATGATGATGCTTCATGTCTTTTGTGCCACCTCTATATTCCTCTAAAGTTTATTAAAATTGAAACCAGGCCGGGCGCGGTGGCTCACGCTTGTAATCCCAGCACTTTGGGAGGCCGAGGCGGGTGGATCACGAGGTCAAGAGATCGAGACCATCCTGGTCAACATGGTGAAACCCCGTCTCTACTAAAAATACAAAAATTAGCTGGGCATGGTGGCACGTGCCTGTAGTCCCAGCTACTCGGGAGGCTGGGGCAGGAGGATTGCTTGAACCCAGGAGGCGGAGGTTGCGGTGAGCCGAGATCGCGCCATTGCACTCCAGCCTGGGTAACAAGAGCGAAACTCCGTCTCAAAAAAAAAAAAAAAAAATTGAAACCGAAAGTACGGATAAAAGCAATGAAAATACGAATTTACTTTTCCATGTGCTCGTCTCACCTAGTGATGTTTTTCAGTAACTCAAAAACATAAGAGATGGTTTATTCCTAAATATGTTGTAAGATGTTAGTTTCAATTTAGAAAGCTTTATTTGCTTATATCCTTATTGTTTCACCCTATTACTTGGCCAAAACTGTGGAAATCAGTCATACCTCATTCCCAAGATTTAAAATTTTAGGAAACCTGACCAGGCACCATGGCTCATGACTGTAATTCCAGCACTTTGGGAGGCTAAGGCAGGCAGATTGCTTGAAGCCAGGAGTTCGAGACCAGCCTGGCAACATGGTGAAACTCTGTCTCTACTAAAAATACATAAAAAAAAAAAAAAAAAAAAAAAAAAAAAATAGCCAGGTGTGGTAGCACACACCTGTAATCTCAGCTTCTTGGGAGGCTGAGGCATGAGAATTGCTTAAACACGGCAGGCAGAGGTTGCAGCGAGGAGAGATAGCACCACTGCACTTCAGCCTGGGTGACAGAGCAAAAGACTCTGTCTAAAAAAAAAAAAATTAGAAAACCAGTTTTCTCTATGGGACAGTTTTAAGAAGTTGTCCCACTACTCTGACATATCTCAACAAATAGTCTCAACTTTTCAGAGCATGAAATTTATATTTCACTTATCTGAAAGGATTCAGTTGTCTATTAGAGTATAATATTTTGTGACCATAAAATACAATATAATATTTTAAAATTTGACCATCAAATATAACTCAACTTTTCAGAGCATAAAATTTATATTTCACTCATCTGAAAGGATTCAGTTGTCTATTAGAGTATAATATTTTGTGACCATAAAATACAATATAATATTTTTAAATTTGACCATCAAATATAACATAGTATTTCCCTAAAGGGGAAAATAATTTTGATTACTGCAGTTGTAGTAGGTGGGGACTGTGATGGAACTGTTTCAAAAAAATTCACATGAAAACTGGACATAACATAGAGAGGTGCTTAGTGAAAACTCCTTAGTCTTCCCCTTGTTCATTCTAGTAATGCACATCTTATAGTCCTACATCACAGATCCTACAGGTGACTAAAATATTACATGAAGTGGAGAGAAGCTAAATTGAAACTCTTTATATGCAACTTCAATTTGACATAGATCCCAGAAAAAGAAACATGTCCTGCATAAATTACCATCGTGAACTTTTTTGGCTGCTTATTCTTAATGTGTCCTAACTGTACATAGTTAAGCCAGCCTTTGATATTCTAAATATAAACATGTTAGCAATCACATTTTTAGAGCAAGTATAATTTATCAGCTGGGTTATTTCCAAGGATATATTTTTAATTTCATCTTTGACATGTGCATTTCATGATGAAATGCTATATCATTTACAGTACAGCTAAATACTAAAGCTATAAACTTGATACATCTCTTAGATATAAGCCTCTCTATCCATAGAGAAAATTTTGATGCTTATGATCCTCTCCTGGAATAATCATCATGAAATTACCATTATGTTTTGACATTTAACACTCCCTAAGTAACGTGAATTTCCTTTCTTTTCTTACACCATTTTTTCTCACAATCACAGATTTCTGAATAAAAATGAGACAAGTGGACTGCCTCGATTTCATTTTCTCTGCCCTATTATTTTCAAAACATTTTATTACCTACTTCCTTTTAGTATTCTAGAAGCAATAAACTCATTACAACATCAAATGTAAAACAAGAAAGCATGCTATGTACATCACTTTTCATGTTCAAACCATTGTACATCAACTAACTTCTTTTCTCTACCTTAATGGGAGGTAGTTGGTAAGTATTAACCTCCTCTTATGGCCAAGGGAACTGAGGTAACATTTAGATGTCAATGAAGAATCCATTCCAATGAAAGCTTTGCTTAGTATTAGGAGAAACTTGTTTCTACTTTTGCGCATATGGTTATTGAATACTCTTTCCAATGTAACAGACATGTTAACATGTATAACTCACAAGGAGATGTCATTTCAAACATGCCAGCAACATAATCTGAATTGCTTATCAGAATTTATTGCATTGTTCCTTTGGGGTAACTTTCTATCTTCATGGAAAGGATGAAGATATGATATGAAGATATCATATCTGTTTCAAGGTTATATATGTATAAGGATAATGCACATTGATCTTTTTGAAGTCGATATTCAGAAGAACAAGAGTTTAAAAACACCTGTTTTGGTACTCTTTATGGGTTTTGTTATTGTGTACCCCAAATGGTATAATTACATCCTTATTTCATAAAAACTTTGATGAACCCCATTTGGGAATCACATTGATTTTTTAGTGGAAATGTAAGACTTTTAAAAAATGACCAATGTGACTGTGTCAATTTTGTAATGATTAACCAATAATTAATACAAAAGGGGAAACATCTGATTGCCTGTCTTGCCACCAGTTTCTCTCCTTACTACTGCAGCTCAGTACTTAAGTAGCTCTTTTTTTAAAAATTGAAATGAACAGATATAGTCTTTTTTTTCCCTGAACAGTTGCTGATTCTGGATTCCTCTGTGGAATATTATACTCTAAGAACTATCTGTTGATGACTCTCCTTTTGCAAAGGCAAAGCAGAAATTAATTAACCATTAACCAAATAATTACATTGGCATCATCCACAGACTTACAATATTCTCCGGGGCACAGGATACTTCTTTTCTTCACTCTACTCCCATTATAAATATCTTTTATACATGCATGCAGAATGATAAAGGATCATGGGCCCATGTCAGTATTTTCAGCTTCACCCAAAACTAAAATAGCAACTATTTCCAGTCATTTTTGCATACAAAAGACACACATACACAGTAAATTTGGGGGGAGCAGGTTGTTGCTTTTATAAATTGCATGGTATGTTTGAGTGCGGTTACTCGACATTAAAGCTCCTAAGCTGTAATGATAGCTTAACTATAGCTATACTTTGCCAGCCTTTAAATCTAAAACCATTTTTAAAAAAACATTTAATTGTTTACCCATGTGACTATTCATTTACTCAATAGTCACAGAGACTTCAGGCTGCAAACATGTGTTGAATGTGCCCCTTCACCCAAATAAATTCTGTGTCTGATGTGTTTGATATTTGTCCATCTTATTTTCATTTAAATTGAAATTTTAAAAAGGTGTTCCCATCCATGTGATAGAGTTGTTTGTGTATGTTTGTCACTACTGTTTCCCTTCCCCTTGGAAAAAAATTGAGATTAGAATATGACATCTTAAACCTTTTGGTGGCTTCCAAACCAGGGGTGTAATCAAACCAATCTTTTCCAAATGACGGATATGACATCAGTGATTGAAAACAGAATCTCAATTTTGGCAGCTTGGGGCTACAAGGCCTTGTCCTCCCTCCCAAACCTTTGAAAATACCCATCCCAGGGAGTCTCCCAACCATCCTTCAAAGATAATGATATCTTTGAAGCGACGGTATCATACAAGTGATTTTGGCTAACACTCACCAGAGGATGGTCTCCTGTACTCTCTCCAGAGTTCGCTAACACTGTTGATGCTTGGCAGGGTGGCAAGTATACAGAGTGAACCTGGTCAACAGAACCTCCTCATTCAGCAGCCACTGGGGAGGAAGAGGGGCCTGAGGCAGGTAAGCAGACCCTTAAAGTGCAAGCGCAAGAGAACGATCCTACAAATTGGACTGTAGAATGTGTGCTTTTTAATGCCCATGTATATTAAAATTACTTTTTGCTGCTGGATGTGCCTGGAATCCCAGCTACTGGGGAGGCTGATGTGGGAGGATTGCTTGAGCCCAAGAGTTAAGAGTCCAGCCTGGGCAACATAGTAAGACCTTGTCTCTCAAAAACTAATTAAATAAAACAATGTATTTTTTAAAAAGTTTATATTTTGCATTCACCCTACCTAAAATAAGCAGCACAGGGCAACTTTAAAATGTGTAAGTACTTAGGCAAGCCGAATGATATTCTATTTTAGCTCTGAATTTTCTTATTAGCAAAGCTGATTATGTAGTAAAGTAAGTAGGCCTATAATTCTATTTGTTCCTTACCTAGTAACCTTCTTTACCAGCCAAACTTACTGATAGAGGAAGATTTGTTATACAGTTGATTTAAGGCCTGTTTATGCATAGAGGCAAGGAAAAAGAAGTCCATCCTTTCTCATTTCAAGATTATTAAATTTAAAGCAAATTGAGGTAATGATCATCTTTACAGATTTCCTTATGTGGAGTTATTTTACATTACTTTCTAAATAAAAATCTGTGCTTCCACAGGAGCCTCCCATTATTGATTCAGGTACCAGGCACTTGGCCAGCATCTGAGGTTTTAAAAATAAACCTCCCCTTTGAAAGTTAGCATATATTCAACTATAAGTTTTAAATGAGCAAAGGTCAATCAATAAGCAATAATTCATTTTGCATCCTAAAATTACTGAAATTCTTAAGTTTATTATCTAAATTATGTTAGTCAATGTTCTTGGCATATATAAAGGAGTAATAATTGGGAGACGAACTAGTTAAAGGGAATGTCAGAAGAAAATACAGTTAAATATGAAGAAATAAATTTATCAGCTATAAATGTAAGGAACAACCACAAGAATCCATAGAAACATATAAATAAACAATTTCCTCCTAAGCAGTTAGACCCTCCTGCAAGTTTTATTCTGCCTATTCTCTTTAGCTAAGACGTCCTCTACTATCACGTCAGAAAACTCAGACTGAACCCAAAAATCGCCACGGGGCTCGGCTGTCAACCACTCGCAGGAGCATTCAACCCAAAACGAAGCCTTCTGGTGAGGACTCCTGTGTCCCTTCTGAATATACCATTGTCATGATGCCATGCAACTCAGCTGGGAAGACTTACAAAAACTGAGCTGATGGAGATAAGCATACCTTTGGGGAGGTGCTAACATAAGGGAAGGAGTTTCCCAGAAAAACGTAGTGTCTTTTTCTTCTTGCCTCCTCCAATCCCTGTCTCTACCCCCCATGAACCTAGACAAATGGAAGAGCCCAAGGTAAACCACTAATACTATGGAATTTGACTATAAAAGGATGTGGTTTCTTTACTGAAACGAACTGGGTTTGCTATAGGTCTCATTGAAGGTAAAGGTATGGTGAATAATAGAGATTTCTAAGTCCTGTAGGCAGTTGTCATTAGGAATGATCAACTTCACCCAGTGCTCTACACAAATGTTATTTTAGGCCATTTATATGAAAATGATTTTTCTACCTAAGTCCTACTCTTTGTGAGAAGATGAAATCAAATGTGCAAAATGCTCAAACATGCTCTCATTTATTAATAAGACCAGCAATGTTTTTATTTAAAAAAACAAAGCAGGAGACACTGGTTAAAACCAACTATTAAGCATTCACAGTCCATTTCCACCAACTTCTCCCCAATTTACTGTTTCACCTCTGACCTACAGCGGATCAGAAAAGGTCTGTGACCTTCATTGAGGCTCAGCCAGAGCCAGCAGCTGCCCCAACAGATGAACTTCCTGCCACAGGCCAACTACAGGGCTGCAGCCCAGTCCCATCTAGGAAACCAGAAGCAGTGGACGAACCAGTCCTCACATCTTCTCCTGCCATAATTGTTGCGGATCTCCACAGTCTGTCTCCCAAGCAGGTGAGAAACAGGCACTAGAGAAACAGGCAAGGCTTGCTCCCTGCATACTTATTTCTAGCAGCCACTTGGATATGCACATTTATTCCATATAAAGTCCAGGTCTGCAATGCTTTGTTATCCAAACACTGCTCCTGCCATCATGAAAAAGAAAATCTATATAAAGTATAGCCAGGAATATATCTACTTAAGAAGGTCCAAGAAAGTCTTGGTATTTTTAGTTATAAAAAAACCTAAGAGAAAATACTTTGCAGCAAAAACAGCTATTAAAAACAGGTTTATACATGTTGAGCATCCCTAATCTGAAAATCTGAACCTGAAATGCTCCAAAATTTGAAACTTTTTACGTGCTGATATGACATTCAAAGTTCATGCTCAAAGAAAATGCTCATTGGATCATTTTAGATTATATTTTTGGATTAGGGATGTTCACCTAGGTAATTACATAATGCAAATAGTCCAAAATCAGAAATCCAAAGCACTCTGGTTCCAAGCATTTCAGATAAAGGATAGCTGAAAGATAGTTCCATTTTAAAAAAAAAGTTACCAGTTTAGAGAAAGCCTTTAAATAAAGAACCTCTATGTCCTATAAGATGAAAGGAACTTTTTGTTTTGATCTTTTTCCTCATTGTTTTGCTATTTTTCCTGCTGACATTTTTCTTGTTTTGATGTATTTCTTCTTTTTATTTTTATAAATGAATTCGTATAGTTTTACATTCTCCTCATGTGGTATTGAAGGAAAACTATAGGGCAATATTATGGTATACATTTGTATAGTCTTTAATGGTTAAAAAGCATTTTAACACTAAGATTATTATCTTATTTGATCCTCACAGTATCTAAGATAAACAAGACCAAAAATTAGGTTTATGTTATATGTTCAAATACTGAGAGTTAGAAAGTTGGAAGGGCCTACATAAGATCCTACCTATAACAAAGGCTATAACTGGGACTAGCCATCTGATTCCTTTTCTAATTACCACTAGACAACAACATTTTTTTATATTCTTCTCTGGTACCCATCCTATCATTCCATAATATTATGATCCTTTTGATCACAGAGTGAGAACTTCCCCACTGAAGAAGGAGAAAAGAAGGAGGACACAGAAGCACAAGGTGCTACTGCACACAGTCCACTCTCTACCCAACTCTCTGACCCTGATGACTTTACGGGCCTCGAGACATCCAGCCTCCTACAGCATGGAGACACTGTCCTTCACATCAGTGAGGAAAATGGCATGGAGAACCCCCTACTGTCTAGCCAGTTCACCTTTACTCCCAGTGAGCTGGGGAAAATGGATGCAGTCTTAGATGAGTCTCATGTTTAATTCTATATATTGTAAGCTCTGCAAGTATACAGAAGACATGAAAGTGACTCTACTACAGGTTCAATACTTTTGCTTAAAAAAGATTAATTACAAAATAGCACTTTATTTCTAATGGGTAGCACAAATCTGAATAGATTTTGCTGCCAATACACATAATGTTTCATAAACATCTTAAAAGTCAATGGCTAAAAGGATTTAGTTGTGTGAAAATCATAAAACCAGGGAGGAATAAGGGGAAAGAGCCATTTCACTGCACATTGTTTATGATTCAAGAAGCCTTCAGCATTTAAAAAATATATACTATTCAGTGCTGCTTTCATAGACATATTAACAAATAATATGGCCTAAAAATCGAATGCAATTTTTTGAGATTACTCACATTATACATCTCATGCAAATATTTATTTTTATAGTTTAAAAAATATTAATTCAGGTTGGCTATACAAGTAGCAATTTACATAAAAAATAATTAATAAGAAAAATATTTACTTTGGGGATACTAAAGAAGCCTGCAGCCATTTTTGTTTTGATTAACAATACAGCCATTTAGAAGAAGAAAAAAAATACTATATATAGAGCTGTGGACTTTTAGATATTTATTTTTCGACTGTCATTTTCATTGCATGTTGTAGATCAAAATGCAGATGGCATAATCATCCCATTTCATAATCTATCGTGTTAGAGAATATTCTAGAAATCAGAAATAATTCTGAATTAAGAAGAACCTAAACAGCCTATACAATTATAAAACCTAAATGTAAATATAATCACTTAAAAGAGATGGTATTCCTATTCCTAGCCCTGACTACATCAATGCCTAGATTAGAAACTATTGGGAAATGTGATTATTAATACTTTTCCTTACAGTATCCTGTGCCTGCCCTTGAGGGCATATTTTCAGACATTAAGGTTAGTGTTGCTAGAATCAGTTTAATAAAATAACATTTTCTCAATAGAGACAATATTCTTATGATACTTGGAACATCTAAGTTTATAAGGAAAAACATATAAAGTAAACAATTTCTTCATAGACACCTCCAGTTTATATATTTTACAAATAGGCCTTTAACTTGAAGTCAGTTACTTCAAGAAAAGTGTAACACTTAGAAGGCTTGTGAGGTCAACACCTAGTGTATTACTGATCTTGTCACGGGGCTGTGCATCATGTGGTTCACAACTGAACTTCACAATTTTAACAGTTTACATTAGAAAACTGTTACTTAACAACTAGGCATATACAAACTCATATACATACTTAAATTGGTATGGTAGTATAGGTGTGCTTGCGCGTGTGTGTGTATGTGTTTTAGTCTTCAAGATGAAGTTAAATATAGACTTTGATTGCCCTGCAATGAATTTAAAACACATTCTGTATGCTTAAACTTTGAGTGTGTTGATTGTGAAATGTATATGTACATAAAGAGGATATCTACTAAACCCACCTTAATCATAAAGGAAAATTATTTTTTGTTAGAATTGCTTATTAAATAGGCATTGTTTATATTGTGGTTTATAATTTCAAATATAATTTGGGGTTATGGTCCTATCACTAAAAGAATGAAAGATATCCATGAGTTAAAAAGAACAAAACTAAAAATTTCAAATCTAACAATTCAGAAAATTTAGGCAGTAAATGACCTCCTTTGTGTTTTACAATATTTTCATGTTATTTACAGTTAAAGCTGAAATAATTCTCAAGTGCAGGAATATAAATGTTAAGTGGTTTTATGATTCCAAGCTGATATATTTCACCTGTTAAAAATTATGCTGCTCAATTAGCATTAGAGGCCTTATGTTTGGTAATTACAAGTGTCTGGTCTATGTGAGTCTCTATATATGTGTGTGCTTTGTTCCAGTTTCTTGATTCAAACTATCTATGTATAATTGTATGAAATATTTAAATAGCAAAGACGTCAAAGAAGATTGTTAAATATCCAACAAGAATCCTAAATACCTTTATATATACTTAAAAAGTATTGGGCTGTTTTGAACATGATTATGCTGGTCTGTCTGCCTTTTAGCCTGACTCCTTCACTCTTGTGTATGGAAGTCTATTAGAAACTTTCAATAAGCTAAGCAATGTTGTAGCTTGCAAAAGAGCCTCCACTCTGAGAAACAGGGCCTTATAGAGTAGGAATGTTTTCATACTGGAACTACTGAAATTTTGCAGATGTGTGCATCTGTTCCATTTAAGGTGCCCTTAAATGTGTTGAATGTAATGTGTTGAATGTTTATGTGTAATGGCTAAAGTATCTATATGTGTGTGCATAAAACTGTCACAAGATGTATTCTCAGGAATACTGTTACCTGGAGTTTGAAAGGAATAACTATTAAAAAAAAAGTTGGGGAAGATTAGAAAAAAGTTCAAGATAAATGTTCAAAATATTAAGTACATGACTAAAAGCTAATTACTACATATGATAAATACAGTGTTGGTAATAGCAGATCATTTCTTAAGCCATGATGCTTAATGACATTTATCTTATTCAGAGGAAAAATAAAAAAAGGTACCCACTTCCCACGTAGAAAAAATTAGACCCAACAAAGAGGTTGCTTCTTCTGAAATTAACTTCTGAGAGACCTTGGAATAAACCATGTGTTATCCGTAATAGTATGACTCAGATCCAATTAAAACAGTTTAAATCCTGGATGTAGGATCTCCTATAGCAAAACATTTTACTTTCATTTTTCAGTATTTACTGCTTTCTAGAATTCTATTAGATAAGCTATTTCATTTTTCTGAAAAGGAAACTGAATTACTGAGTGCATTGAGACAAGGCACTGAGAACTACAGTGTCAAAATCAAAAGGCATAAATGGGCATGGCAGTGCTGGTAGAAAACTCTATGGTACTGGTGATCTGGTCAGGGCCTGTTGCACAGGCTGGGAGTAACTGGTTTGCTGTTTCAAGCCTCCGAGAGTACCTCACACAAGGTGATAGCTCCTTTCTTTTTTAGCATTATATTCCTTTAGTCAACAAAGAACTTTCTCCACTCTGCTGCCCAGCTCTGAGAGTATCTGAGATAAGAATAGGATGTGTGGAAGGACCTTTAGGGAAGCAAGGGTCATATATGAATAGAATTACAGTCCAAAACACGAATTAAATATCCTTCCTCCAGTTATAAAGGATACTTTAATAGAACACAGTCTCCAGAATTTGCTGCTATCACACCAAGTCATGCTGTTGCCCTGTGACCTTACACTTCCAATTCCATGGCCTTGTCTTGGCAGTGAGTAAAAAGTCCCACTTCAGTTACTTTAGTGGGTCTCAACTGCAGCATTTCAGAAACAAATTTTGATTTGACACTCAGGAGAATAAAAACAAGTTGAGGGCAGAATGTATTTGGAAAAGCTTAAGACAAATTTACTTATATTGTTTTAGGATCATTTAGGATTACACATCAATTTACCTCCATAAATCTTTGAATAGTCACTGTGACCACAGGATGAAAATCCTTTATTAGCCATTTTACAGGTAAAAACAAAAGATTGACTACACAGCCGACTTCCCTCAGATAACTATAAAGTCTATTATGAATACTGAATGACCAAAGAACATGGAAAAAATACATATGAATAAATACTGAAATGTTTATGAAAGATATTTATGAAAGATATTAAGACTTCTGTGTTTAGGTATGCACATATAATAAAACAAGTCTAAAAATATGTAGGATGTGTATGTTTCATTTCTTAATGTGGGGAAGAGGTTCACTCATTCTGGAAGATGTTCATTTTGGATCCAGGGGTATGCCTTTGTTAATGCCTTGCTGGCCATCCTCAACCTCCCCAGTCTGGCCTGAGGTCACCATCCAATTAGACACCTCCAAAACACTCCCTATCACCCTTCCCTACAAACTAGCTCTACTCTACTCATGCTTTCCAAATCTACCTTTCTTTCTTTTTTTTGAGATGGAGTTTCACTCTTGTTGCCCAGGCTGGAGTGCAATGCCATGATCTTGGCTCACCGCAACCTCCACCACCCCAGGTTCAAGCAATTCTCCTGCCTCAGAGTAGTTGGGATTACGGGCATGAGACACCATGCCCGGCTAATTTTGTGTGTGTGCTTTTAGTAGAGACAGGGCCAATTGGTTGGTAAGGCTGGTCTTGAACTCCTGACCTGAGATGATCTGTCCATGTCGGCCCCCCAAACTACTGGAATTACAGGCGTGAGCCACTGCACCTGGCCCAAATCTAACTTTCAAAATAAAAATAAACTTATTTGCCCAGGCTTTAACCTACTGGAATAACTGGTGGTCCTCACAATGTGGCCAGAAACACCATGTGGTCCAAGCTCTGTCTTTCATACAAAGTGCTCTATCCTTACTCCCTAAGGATTGCTCTTGCTAACTCCATTTTTTCCCCCTCATGTGGTTTTACTTCTGTCTCTTTTCCTGACCCTAGGCACATTTAGCATCAGAATACTCTTACCTATTTCTCAACTGTGTGTGAACAGTTCAGAACCTACACAATTTGTGAATGAGCACTGGAGAGGTGTAGGGGCCAAGGGAAAACTTTCCCTTCACCCTCGCAAAAGTTTTGCTGAAAGTCACTGACAAAAAGAGGATTAACAAGAGAAAAGGCTAAAAACTTGTTTGATCATAGTTTTACCTGACACGGGAGCCTTCAGAATGAAGACTCAAAGGTACAGGGGAGATTAGCCATTTTTATACTTAGGTTCAACAAAGTATAGACACTCATGTAGAAATATGACTGGACAAAATAGGCGATCTAATGCTAATAGACTGACCTGGCCTTGGCCATTCTAGTTTACATTCCTGGCCTCTCTGTGCAGCATACCCTCCTCCTGGATGTGGGATAGAAACTTTTCTAAAAGAGAAGTTGTATAACCTAAAATCGAGGTATATCAAATAATTTCTTTATGGCCAGTTTTTACACAGAAAGGTGGAGGAAAATCAGAGTAACACTTTTGAGTTTTATGGCTGGCTTCAGGGAAAAAGGTTTCTGGTTTCAATAGCTCTTGTTAGGGGGGAGGGGCTCTAGTTTCTATGACCTGCCTCCTGGGAGAATGAGACTAAGGGCAGGGCAGGAGGTCAGAGAAACACTGCTGCCTCTGAGGCCTTCGCTTTGGGGTATCATTTTCTGAGCCCCAACAGAGGGGGAAAAAAAAGATACGAAGGAGTAAGTGCAGAGGCAGAAAAAGAGGGTAATAATAACTACCATTTTGTACTGAGCACCATGCATCCTGCTGGGTGCATTACCTGGCTTCACTTAGTCTTCACAAACCTAAAGCTGGGCACTGTCTTTGCAGATGAGAAAACCTAAGCAGGAAGTGACTTGCCAGGTCACCCAGCTACTATCTGGAAGAGCCAGGATTCCTCCAGCTCAAAAGAACAGCTCTAAAAGAAATATGAGAGAGTAAGGTTTTTATTGTTGTTTTAAAGGGCCAGCATAGGCGCTGGAGAGAAAAGGAACGCATGTGCAAAGAGTGGAGAAACAAAAAGTGATGTGAAGTCAAGAGCCGAGGATAGGGGACTGCAGGGGAAGTAAAGCGAATAAAGCTTAAGAAACGCCTTGAGTACTGCAAAGACTTAAAGATCCAAACAGCCTAAAAGGAAGGTCAGAAGGAGGAGGACGAGGCGCCCGTGGCATACCCGGCTTCACGCCAGTAGCTGACAGCGCCTCACCACAGCAGGAGGCGGGACTTCCTCACCGCAGAGTCGCTGCTTCCGGTAGAGTCCGGAAGCCTGCACGGAGAAGGGGCGGGGCCAAAACTGCGCGCCCAATCGGGGTGACGGTCTAGTCTTGCCTAGGGACTCGTGGGCTAACTTGCTCTTGGGAACCTGCGGTATGGCGTCTGGCTGCAAAATTGGCCCGTCCATCCTCAACAGCGACCTGGCCAATTTAGGGGCCGAGTGCCTCCGGATGCTAGACTCTGGGGCCGATTATCTGCACCTGGATGTAATGGACGGGTAACTCCTCCGGGCTCCGGTCGGGCTTGCCTCGCGGGGGGCGGGCTCAGCGCACCTTTATTGAGTACCTGTTGATGTACCGCGTCCCAGTGCCACCGAGCGCCTCACTCTGAATGCGTTGCTAGAAGGGGAATGGGGTAGGAACCCTGGCGGTCCTGGCAGGAGCGGACCTGACGCGGCATCCTGGGTTGCGGCCGGTCCCAAATCTCAACTCCTCCCCTCCCCCCACGTAACGTGTGGTCTTCCATCACTTAGGACCCGGAAGCGACCTTAAATCTTTAGGACGTTTCTTCACTTTCAGCTAGAGAAACTGAGGCCCAAGGGGAGAAGCATGACTTGCCCAAGCTCATATAGCTAGTTAGTGGCAAAGCTGGGAGACAGACTTCTGTAACGATTAAACTTGGCACCTGCACTGAGGTTCCCGAGTTCTGCCACTTCCTGGGTTACCTTGGACAAGCCACTAACCTAATTGAGCTTCAGTTTCATAATTTGAAAAATGGAACTACTAATAGAACCTATCGCTTAGGCATCTTTGGAAGATGAAATGAGCGACTACGTATAAAGTTTACAGTGCCTGGCGTATATTAAGTTCTCTATAATTGTTAGTTGCATCATTATTAAAATTCTGATTTTCCTGTCTATTTTCTCTTCAGGCACCCTGCTCTTCAGGGAGGTCAGTTTTTTGTAAGTAATTTTTAAGCACTGTAGTTACAGCACCTAATATTGTTTGGAATCAGGATATTAGTTTCTGAAGTTGGTTATAGAATGAGGAAACAAACCCAGAGAAAGTAGTAAGACTCCCTCAGGATTACACAAGATTGTAAAAGACTTGCACCTTGGCTCTTCTTGGGTTTGCCAAGTCGTTCTCTGAGCCCCCACTTTTAACTGACTGTAAAAGTCATAAACGCCATTATCTTGGGTGGGGATGGAAAAATAAATTTATTTTAAATAGACAAAAATTCTGTTCCCTCATTCAATTTGCAAATTGGTGTTATTTTCAAAAGATGATGATTTCCTTTTCTTTTTAATGTGCATCTGACTTTTTTGTCTTTCATTGCTCTATGTGATTAAATGTATTGTTTCTCTTTTGCATTTTACCCAGTTACCTTAGTTCACCCAACCGATAAAGACAAAACTTTGACCATAGAGTACTAAGAATAATAGGCTAAATGTGTAAAAAGTTCAGTAAATATTACCTCTCACAAAGGTTAGTTTTTAGTTGGCCATTATATGTAATTCTATTTATATACCTTATTTTTGACACTTGTGCTTGAAAGCCCTAAACGCTCACAGGTGTGTGACACTGAGTGTATACCTCAAAGATAAATAGCTACATTTTTGTACCTGAGAAAACACCTAGGGGGTCACAGGATTGAACAAGCTACATGTATCTTTGTGAGTCTTTTTGACACAGAAAGCAGTTTGGTTTTAATTAAACCATGTTTGAGTAAGTGAATGGTTGGGGAAGGTAATTGTTTCAGTTCACCAGTCAGGACTATTTATGATAACCATAATAGCAATGTTTAAGAGCACTTGGCTATTTCTGTTCTGGCTTTGTGTGTGTGTGTGAATTAACTCACACAACTGTTTGAAATTGGTGGTGGTATTACCACCAGCATTTGGCAGCAAAGAATTGGGTACAGAGAGGTGAAGTCATCTGCCAGTGGTCTCGTAACTAGGAAATGGTGGAATCAGGGTTGGAAGCAATGCAGCAGCTTGTGTTGTCTCACAAATTAAATGCTTTCTGTGGGTCCTAGGCGTACAGGGAATGATTAAGACTTTCTTTGGCCTCAAAAAAGCAACTAATAATTTGTGTACTTACTCTTGTTAACTTATTTCATGTCCCTCCTGCTACCCTATAAGCTTCCTGAAAGCCAAGTTTATCTTCGTTTTGCTCACCTATGTATTCTTTGCTGGAAAAGCACCATAAGGAGCTTAGTTATCATTGGCTGAATGAATGAACTGCTTAATTATAATAGGAAGAGTCTCTAAGGAGTCACTTTTGTCCACTCCCAGCTCTATGGCAGACTGAGCTCAATAAAATATTCACCATGGATCAGAGTTTGAGGAACAAAAAAATAAAAAGATAAAGAATTTGTTTTTTATTGATTCCTCTTCCCCTTGCCAGGAGATACTTTGGTTTGGAAAAACTGAATTCTGCATACGCAGCTTTAAAATTATTTCCCTTTTAATCTTCTCTACACTCTGAGTTAAGAGCTGTTTGTATTCCCCTTTTGCAAAGGACGAAACCAGCTTCTTCCCTGATGTCTCACCAGATGAGGCAAAACCTGGCGTTGCTGGTACCAGTGCCCTTATGTGATGTGCTGCACTGTCTCCTAGGCTAGGGCTATGAAAGTGGGCTGTGTTCTTTCTTTCGCAAGGTGACCAACCACAATGTATCTTCCCTCCCAAGACTGCTTTTGTGGTTTTTTTTTCCTGACCCCCTTTAAAAATCTCATCCAACATTACACTTTGGATGTGCTTGTTGTTTTCTAGTCTCCTCCTCCCCACCAAGACCTTCAGTTTCTCCCCTGATTACAACTGAATTTCTTCATTTAGAAAGTCAGAAACCAGTTGTGGGAATACTGTGGAAGATGGAGCACTAGCATGATTGGATATGTGAAACAAAGAACAAGTGGATTTTCTGGGGGAGAAAAACTAGAAAACACATAAATGGATCATGACAAGACAGTGACTAGAATGTGTTCACCCTAACCATGGGGCAGAGCAAATAATTTCTAAATTAGTTACCAGGATTTAAAACTGGGGAGATTTCATATAAAACTGGATTTCTGACTTTTGGAAAAAGAAAGCAATCCAAAGACTTGGCAGCACTGGGCCCTTAGTCTTATAAGGTGACATGCGCTGGAGCTGAATGGGGCAGCTCCACCTTTAGTCATGCCATGTGTTCTTCATTTGACCCTTTTCCCTATCTGCTCTGTTTTGCTCTTTGATGTTATCTGATAACCCCCAGCAGCATTTGAGTTTGTGATTCCTGACTCAAAGTAAGATTGTTTTCTTGTTACAGTCTTGTACCTTTTATACTGACCCTAATTCTCCTCTTATCATCTTTGCCTTGTTGGGGGATAGGGTAAAAGGCTCTATCTGTCTGCAGTAGATTGCATTAGAATTACATAAGTAAAACTTAGGACTAATGATGGAACATGAGAGAGAAAATGGTATCTTTGTGTTACAAACAATTATAGTTTAATTCCAGTTAGTCCTTGGGAGAAAGGGATACCTTTTTGTTGTATTTTATTTATTTCAGACTTAACTAACTCCAGAAAATAAAGGAAAAAGAGGCAGAATAAGATAATGATGAAGCAGACTTTTTAATGAAGTTTCTCTCCATTAAAGTGAAATAATTGATTTCTAAACTGGTCTGTTAATTCCCTCAAGCATTTGTTAAAAATTCAGATTCCCAGTCCTCTTTGGAGTCAGTAGGCTTGAGGTAGAGACTGTAAATATGTTATAACTGCTCTCATGGTTACTGTTTGGCAAATTTGGGACACCATGACTTCATGCTTAGGATTGTAGCCATTTTTTTGTTATGGCTTAGCGTAGCCTTTGGGTTTTTTGAGACTACTGGTGCATTTTTGTTCTTCTGATATACTTCGTGAACCTAGTGCATTGAATTGATTTTCAAAAGCACAAATTAAGTCACATAACTTTAGGGGTAGTATTTTTATACGTTTTGTTTAGGTTTTCTCAATAAAAGTATTTATTTTTTTTTGGTTCTCGTATTTACTTGGGAGATGGTTATTATGCTTTTATTTTCATAATAAATGAAACCTAATGTTAAGACAACAAAACTATTTCCTAGACACAGCAAATTAAAAGAACAGTATGTGAAATTGAAATCTTTAATTCCAGAGTTGTAAAACATTCAATAGGCCCTAGTGCCTGCTTCTCTGACCCTTATTTCAAGTTTTAAATAAACACACACATCTTATCCACAGCCCTGACAATCATGGCGTAGGCAAATGGTAGAATAATTTTTTTAATGATAAAAATTAAACCTCCAAAGACCAAGGTGTTACTGAGTGAAAGTGTCTGTACCCATCCACCTTACTTGTCCCTCTCAGATGTCTCCTGAATCCTTACCTCTCTCTCTTGAATCTTTTCCCCACTGGACTTTTTTTCCTGTTTTTTGATTGTTTGTTAGTTGTCATTATAGGGGCAGATGAGCATAGTAGTTAAGAGCCTGGACTTTGTGGCCATAGTGCCTGTGTTTAACTCCTGTCTCCAGCACTTACTGGTTGTATGATCTTGGGCCTCTGTTCCTCATCTGTAAAATATAGGTAATAAAAGTACCTACCTCACAAAATTGTTAGGTTTTAATGATTTAATATCTAGAAAGTCTTTAGAACTTTGTGTGGCCCACATAAAAGTTTGGTTTTTATTAACACTCATTCTACCTCTCATCTAAGTGTAAGATCTTAAACATCGTTTGTATTTTAATCTCCCTCCCACACACCTTATCATTTAATAGATCCGATCAGTTTTGCCATTCCTTGTCATTCATAGTGTGCCTTGCCGCCTATCAAGTGGCAATTATCTACCTTCTTGCAATTTATTTCCCATTCTATCTTATTTATTAATGTTTCTTGCTTTAAGATCTTACTTCATATTTACAGCAGAAGTCCAGACATTGAGCTTGGCGTTTGACACCTTTTGATACTACCTACCTCCCATCTTTTTTTACACTAGCCAAAGTTGGTCATTACCACTCTCCACGTCTTTGAATATAACTTGCTTATTTCTGCTTTTGCTTCGTTTTCTACCTTTGTTTCTTTTTCCATCTTTCTTTATAAATCCTATTTTGTAAATCTCACGAACAACTTCTTTCTTAACGTTCTCTAATACTTGCTTTTATTTTATGTATGTTTTATTTATAATCACATGTTGCCTGCCTGTTATTGTATAGCTTTTCTTATAATCCTCATATAGGATGATACCTGCTACTTTAACCAAGGCCAGATATCAGTAGCTTAGCATTCTAGTTTCTTATTCATGTAAGAGTTCGGTGTGAGTGTTTTTCCATCCTGTGGCTCTGCCATTCTGTAAGGGCTTTATTGGCAGAAGGGTAAAGTGGCAATAGGAAAGGAATTCTACTTAACCTTCTGGACTCTGCAATGACACATCACTTGCACTCACAGTCCAGTGGTGAGAGTCACATGGGTCACTTGGATGTAAGGGGAACTAGGAACTGGGATGTAAAGTCACATGGGCCATTTGAATGTGAAGGGAACTGGGGATGTCAACTCTGTCAAACCATTGAGTCATTAGCTGTCATTAGCTGTTGATCTCTGTCATCTGGTAAGTCATTACTGTCAGTCGCTGTCATCTCTTGCCAGTGAGATTGTAAGCTCCTAGGATAAACAGGAGCTGTAGCATATTTCTTTACAAAACAGTTTTCTGAAGCACCTAGTATGCTACTTGCATACAGGAGGTTTTGTTAAATATTTAAGTGAACTAGTGATAGAATGAAAAGATTAACTGGATTAGGGTAAAGGACAAGTACTTTGGGTCTGGTAGACTTGATTTGTGTTTTGAGACGAAGTCTTGCTGTCTCGCCCAGGCTGGAAGTACAGTGGCACAATCTTGGCTCACTGCAACCTCCGCCTCTCGGGTTCAAACAGTTCTCCTGCTTCAGTCTCCCGAGTAGCTGGGATTACAGGCGCATGCCACCACACTGGTGAAAACACACCCAGCTCATTTTTGTATTTTTAGTGGAGATAGGGTTTCACTATGTTGGTCAGGCTGGTCTCAAACTCCTGACCTCAAGTTTTATTAATAATCTGTCCGCCTCAGCCTTCCAAAGTGCTAGGATTATAGGCATGAGCCGCCACACCCGGCTGGTAGACTTAATTTGAATCCACTTTCACACATTATTAACTGAGTTACTTAAGGATTTTATTTATCTTGTGCTCTTCAAAGGGGATAATAATAGTATCTACTTTATAAGGCTGTTGTGAAGATGAAAGGAAGTACAATGCTTGGCATATAGTAAACCCTCAGTGAAAAGTGGTCATTATTAATAAACACGTGACGTTTCTTTACTAGTCATCTTTTAAAAAGTTTAAAGAAACAGTCATTTAGTACCCTGTGATAGAAGTGATTAGAAGTAGTCACAGGCCTCCTGCGACAGCCTAGGATTCAGGAGACCAATATTAGGAGTGCAGAACTTACTAACTAGTGTGTGACTTGGGCAAGTCATAAAACCTGAGGGTTTTTTATTTTATCATCTCTCCATTTCTACCTGTCATGGATTATGAATTATAGAGTCAAATCAGTGTGAAAATACATGTGACATGATTTGTTGAAATGTTAAGAAGACATTGCCTAGTAAAACCAAAATGACCTAGTATTTTTAGTATTATTTAATACTGATGATTAAGTAATAAATTAAAAAACATCGCATACAATCCCCTCAACCCCTGTCAGAATTCATATTGAGAGAGATACAGAAACTGAATTGAAAACATTTTCAGAGTAGATTTTGTTTGTCTTGTAGGCATTTTGTTCCCAACATCACCTTTGGTCACCCTGTGGTAGAAAGCCTTCGAAAGCAGCTAGGCCAGGACCCTTTCTTTGGTAAGTGGGTGTTACGCCATCTGAAGCTGGATGTGTTGCTCAAGTAAAGGAAAACTGGATGGTTGATGTTTTAACTTCCAAGTTCATCTGGCACCCTTTCCCCAACTTCCCTGTGCTGGGATTTCATTAGCCTGACTCTAGTAGCAAGCCAAGCATCTTCCTGCCTCTGGGCCTTGGCTAATCTGCCTGGAAAGGTGGTAGCTTGGCTGGCTGCCTCATCTTTGGGCATTTGTTATTTCCTCAGAAAGGCCTTTCTGAATGCCCTCTCCCAAATTAACCTTTATCCAATTATCTTATCACCTGTTGATTTTCCTTTTAGAGCTTCCTTTGGTCTGAGATTACTTTTATTAGACTATAAACTTTCTGAGGGCAGGGATTGAATCTACCATGTTTACTGTGGTTTTCCTAAAGCTAAGCATAGACATGATCAGGGCTCAGTGCAATTGTTAAATGAATTTATGAATCAGTTGATATATGGTCTAGAAGCCATTTACTTTGTGTGAATTGGAGCTTTCTACAGGTGGTGCCTATTCACTCCAATGTCACAGTACAATGTAAATTAAGATTTTTAAAATTACTTAGTGGCCTACAAGTGATTTATACTAAGTTTGCAATGTCTCACCTGTCAGGTCTCTTAAACGTAAGAAATTTTACAAGTTTTTATAAATAGTGTATTTTTTTTTCTTATTTTTAAATAGAGACTGGGTCTTACCATGTTGCCCAGGCTAGTCTCAAACTCCTGGGCTCAAGCAGTTCACCTACCTTGGCCTCCCAAACTGCTAGGATTACAGGCTTGAGCCACCACACCTACCCATAAATAGTGGGGTTTTTTTTAATGTAACTTAGAATTTAGTAGAACTTAGATTCTTTTTAATTAGCATGTTGATGACCAGTTTTAGGAAGGACTCTATGCTGTTCACTATAGTAGTCATAAGCCACATGTAGCTATTAAAATTAAATAAACTTAGGTTCATGACCAGCCTGGCCAACATGGTAAAACCCATCTCTACTAAAAATACAAAAATTAGTTGGGGCCGGGCGCGGTGGCTCACGCCTGTAATCCCAGCACTTTGGGAGGCCGAAGCGGGTGGATCACGAGGTCAAGAGATCGAGACCATCCTGGGTCAACATGGTGAAACCCCGTCTCTACTAAAAATACAAAAAAAATTAGCTGGGCATGGTGGCATGTGCCTGTAGTCCCAGCTACTCGGGAGGCTGAGGCAGG
>PVKV010014151.1:0-58589 GCA_004027835.1 Alouatta palliata | reverse complement strand
AAAAAAAAAAAAAAAAAATTAGCAGGGCATAGTGGCAGGTGCCTATCCCAGCTTCTCAGGAGGCTGAGGCAGAGCTTGAACCCAGGAGGTGGAGGTTGCAGTGAGCCAAGATCACACCACTGCACAACTCCAGCCTGGGCAACAAAGTGAGACTCTGTCTCAAAAACATAAAAGGATGTAGGAAAAGCTCCTCAATTAGGTGGGGGCACAGGGCCCAGAGTTTAGAGGCCTAGGTGAAGTTCTGGAACACTCTCTAGGACAGGAGGTCAAGGAGGAGGTCTGGGACAGCAAGGCAGGAAGTCTGGGACAGCCCCCTACCTTCTGGGGCTTCATTTGCAAAACAATGGTATCTGCTCCCTGGGCTCTGAAATGCACCCAGCCTAGTGACCTAGCTGCCCCTCCTATTCTCCCACCAGGTGAAATATGAAGACCAGGGAGTGGAGCAGCTCCTCAGCCCCATTCCTGACCAGCAACAACAGCAAGACCCAGTTGCCTTTGCCCAGGCTGGGTCCCAGGTTAGGGGCAGGAAGTGGAAGAAGAGGTGAAAATGGGGGGCAGTCCGTGGAGGTTGCCCTCTCCCCAGCTCCTGACCACCCAGCTTATCCCGCTCCTTGTGGTCCTCAGCCCTGCTCCACTGGAAGGAAACAGGCTATGATGGATTGAAGATTTGTGTTCCCCTAAAATTCCTTCTTATTTATTATTACTTTTTTTGAGACGGAGTTTCACTCTTGTTGTCCAGGCTCCAGTGCAATGGCATGATCTTGGCTTACTGCAAACTCTGCCTCCTGGGTTCAAGAGATTCTCCCGCCTCAGCCTCCCAAGTAGCTGAGATTACAGGCATGTGCCACCACGCCTGGCTAATTTTTTATATTTTTAGTAGAGATAGGGTTTCTCCATGTTGGTCAGGCTGGTCTCAAACTCCCGACCTCGGGTGATCTGCCCGCCTCACCCTCCCAAAGTGCTGGGATTACAGGCGTGAGCCACTGTGCCTGGCCTATTATTATTTTTAACTTATAGAGACAGGGTGTCATTATGTTGTCCAGGCTGGTCTTGAACTCCTGGACTCAAGCGATCATCTTGCCTCGTCCTCCCAAAGTGTTGGGGTTACAGGCATAAGCCACCACACCAGCCTCCCCTAAACTCCTGTGTTGAAATACTGACTCCCAAGATGATGGTGTGAGGAGGTGGGGCCTTTGGGAAGTGATCAGGTCAAGAATATGGTGCTGTCATGAATTGGGACTTGTGCCCCTAAAAAGAGGCCCCAGCCTGGCGCGGCGGCTCACTCCTGTAATCACAGCACTTGAGGAGGCCAAGGCAGGTGGATCACCTGAGGTCAGGAGTTTGAGACCAGCCTGGCTAACAGGTAAAACCCCGTCTCTACTAAAAGTACAAAAATTAGCTGGGCATGGTGGCATGTGTCTGTAATCCCAGCTACTCAGGAGGCTGAAGCAGGAGAATTGCTTGAACCCTGAACCCAAGAAGCGGAGGTGGCAGTGAGCTGAGATCATGCCACTGCACTGCAGCCTGGGTGACAGAGCAAGACTCTGTCTCAAAAAAAAGAAGTTGGGAGGATGAGCTTAACTGGGGGCAGTGCCAACTCAGCCCCCTCTCACGCTTGGACCCCGACTCCAAGACAACACCAAGAGTATGAGAGGGGGCTGAATTGGCACTGCCCCCAGATCAGCTCATCCTCTAACCTGGCATTAGCGAAGGCCTGACCCACAGGGCACTCTTAGGCCACTACTGATAAATGAATTCCTCCAGAGTCTCAGGAGGGACACTTGGTCTCAATCATTCTCCTGGTGACAGCGTTGCCCGTCCTTCCCTAATTACCCCCCACTCCTCTTTCAGAATTCTGCCCCAACATTATCTGGGGAGCCTTCCCTGATGCTCCAGGGAGACTGTGAAGGCCTCTCAGGCCTCCTGATGCCTTGTGTGTTCCTCTGTCAGCGTGTCTGAACCAGAGCAACTCCATCTTGAACAGGGGCTAAAGTAAGGCTGAGACCTGCTGGGCTGCATTCCCAGATGATGAAGGCATTCTGAGTCACAGGGTGACATAGGAGGTTGGCACAAGATACAGGTCACAAAGACCTTGCTGATAAGACAGGTTGCAGTAAAAAAGCCTGCCCAAACCCAACAAAACCAGGACGGCGATGAGAGTGACCTCCTCACTGCTACGCTCCCACCAGCGCGGGGACAGTTCACAAATGCCATAGCAACAGCAGGAAGATACCCTATATGGTCTAGAAAGGGGAAGCATAAATAATCCACCCCTTGTTTGGCATACCATCAAGGAATAACCATAAATATGGGCAACCAGCAGCCTTTGAGGCTATTCCGTCTATGGAGCAGCCATTCTTTATTCCGTTACCTTCTTAACGAACTTGATTTCACTTTACAGACTAACACAAAATTCTTCCTTGTGCAAGATCCAAGAACCCTCTCTAGGGGTCTGGATCTGGACCCCTTTCCGGTAACAACTGTCTGCAAAAGCACGTGACAGCAACAGAAAATCTGACCCAAATGGGCTAAAGCAAAAAGGGAACTTTTTTTTTTTTTTTTTTTTTGAGATTGAGTTTTCGCTATTGTTGCCCAGGCTGGAGTGGAATGACACAATCTTGGCTCACTGCAACCTCCGCCTTCCAGGTTCAAGTGATTCTTCTGCCTCAGCCTCCTGAGTAGCTGGGATTACAGGCATGTGTCACCGTGCCCAACTAATTTTTGAATTTACTAGAGATGGGGTTTCACCATGTTGGTCAGGCTGGTCTCAAACTCCTGACCTCGTGATCTGCCCACCTTGGCCTCCCAAAGTGCTGAGATTACAGGTGTGAGCCACCAGACCTGGCCCACAACTTTCTGATTCTCGAAACTTAAGTCCAGCAACAATGCCTTCAGGCAAAGCTGGATCCAGGGCTCACAGGCTATGAGAGAATCTGGTTTTCCTCTCTCTGTGTCTGGCCCTGCTTCCTTGGTAGTAGGGCTGTTCCCAGGAAGGCACTCTACTTGGCTGAAGGCAGCAGCTTAGGGCTTCTACTCGGTGGTCATTTCTTACTAAAAATGACTCACTTCTTCCCCACCCCTGACCCTGCCAATCAAGTCTTAGGAACTGGGTCTCATTGGCCCAGATTGGCCTGAAGGGGGTCATTTTTCTTTCTTGAACCAATCAACACAAGGGGCAAGGAGGGGAGAAAAGGGGTGTGTTGATAAGCTTCAGCCAATTAAGGCCCAAGCTTAGAGCTAGGAGTGGGGGTTCAATCCCACCTAAACCACAAGCCTGAAGAATCTGAGGTCCAGTCTAGAATAGGGAAGAAAGTGCTGGGCGCCATGACTCACGCCTGTAATCCCAGCACTTTGGGAGGCTGAGGTGGGCAGATCACCTGAAGTCGGGAGTTCGAGACCAGCCTGACCAACATGGAGAAACGCTGTCTCTACTAAAAATACAAAAAATTAGTTGGGCATGGTGGCACATGTCTGTAATCCCAGCTACTCGGGAGGCTGAGGCAGAAGAATCATTTGAACCTGGGAGGCAGAGGTTGCAGCAAGCTGAGATCACACCATTGCACTCCAGCCTGGGCAACAAGAGTGAAACTGTGTCTCAAAAATAATAAAATAAAATAAAATAGATTAAATCTCTAATAGAAAAGCTAAAAATAGAAAACTCTTATAATAAAACATAGAGGAAATCTTCTGATATTGAATTTGACAATTATTTATTGGATCTCATTGGATGCCAGAAGCAAAAAAATCAAAAAATTGAAATAGGCAAAGAGAACCTTGAGGACATTGTGCTAAGAGAAATAAGTCAGTCACAAAAAGATAAACACTGTATGATTCCAGTTATATGAAGTCTCTAGAGTAGTCAGATTCACAAAGACAGCAGAACAGTGGTTGACAAGGGGAGGGGTAAGGAGCAGGAAGAAATGGAGAGTCGTGGAATAGGTACAGAGTACTCATTCTTGCAAGATAAAGAATTCTGGAGATTGGTGAAAATACTTAACATGACTGGACTGTACGTGTAAAAGATGGTAAATTTTGGCCAGGCACGGTGGCTCACACCTGTAATCCCAACACTTTGGGAGGCCGAAGCGGGCGGATCATGAGGTCAGGATATTGAGACCATTCTGGCCAACATGGTGAAAACCCTGTCTCTACTAAAAATTCAAAAATTAGCTGGGCATGGTGGCAGGTGCCTGTAATCCCAGCTACTCAGGAGGCTGAGGCAGGAGAATCGCTTGAACCTGGGAGTCAGAGGTTGCAGTGAGCCGAGATCATGCCACTGCACTCCAGCCTGGCAACAGAGAAAGACTCCATCTCAAAGAGAAAAAAAAAAGATGGTACATTTTATGTTTTGTATATTTTACCCCAATTAAAACAAAAATGAGCAAAGGACTTAAGTAGACATTTCTCCAGAGAAGAGATACAAATGGCCAGTAAACACTGGAAAATATACTCAACACCACTGAGCATTAGGAAAATGCAAATCATAACCACAATGCAATGCCACTTCATACTCATTTGGATGACTATGATTAAAAACAAAACAGACTGAGCACAGTGGCTCATGCCTATAATCCCAGCACTTTGGGAGGCCGAGGCAGGTAGATCACTTGAGATCAGGAGTTTGAGACCAGCCTGGACAGCATGGTGAAACCCCATCTCTACTGAAAATACAAAAATTAGGCATGGTGGTACACACCTGTAATCCCAGCTACTTGGGAGGCTGAGGCAGAATCGCTTGAACCCAGGAGGCAGAGGTTGCAGTGAGCCAAGATCATGCCACTGCACTCCAGCCTGGGTGACAGAGCAGAAAACTGTCTCAAAAAAAAAAAGAAAAAGAAACATTTGAGGCCAGGAGTTTGAGACCAGCCCAGGCAAGCCTCAACAAAAAAAAAAAAAAAATTTTTTTTTTAAATAAGCTGTGTGTGGTGGCATGAACGTGTAGTCCTGGCTACTCAAGAAGCAGGAGGCTGGCTTGAACCCAGGAGTGAGAGGCTGCAATGAGCTATGATCGTGCCTGTGAATGGCCAGTGCACCCCATCCTGGGCGGCTCTTCCAGACTCTCAGTTCTGTTTTATTGATCTACATATCTATACTTCTGCCAGCACTACACTCTCTTGATTACCGTAGCTTTGTAGTAAGTTTTAAAACTGAGAAGTGGCCCGGGGTGGTGGCTCACACCTGTAATCCCAGCACTTTGGGAGGCCAAGGTGGGCAGATAACCTTGAGAGTTTGAGACCAGCCTGACCAACATGGTGAAACCCTGTCCCTACTAAAAATACAAAAATTAGTCAGTTGTGGTGGCAGGCTCCTGTAGTCCCAGCTACTCAGAAGGCTGAGGCAGGAGAATTGCTCCAACCTGGGAGGTGGAGGTTGTAGTGAGCCGAGCTTATGCCACTGCACTCCAGCCTGGGTGACAGAGCAAGAGGCCGAGGCGGGCGGATCACGAGGTCAAGAGATCGAGACCATCCTGGTCAACATGGTGAAACCCCGTGTCTACTAAAAATACAAAAAAAACGTAGCTGGGCGTGGTGGCGCGTGCCTGTAGTCCCAGCTACTCAGGAGGCTGAGGCAGGAGAATTGCTCGAACCCGGGCGGCGGAGGTTGCAGTGAGCCGAGGTCACGCCACTGCACTCCAGCCTGGCGCCTGGTGATGGAGTGAGACTCTGTCTCAAAAAAAAAAAAAAAAAAAAAAAAAAAAAAGAGCGAAACAAAAACTGGGAAGTGTCTTGATCCCTTGTATTTGCATATGAACTTCAGCTTGTGATTCTCTGCAGAGAACCCATCTGGGATTTTGATAGAAATTACATTGAATTTGTATCAATTTGGGGAGTATTGTCATCTTAACAATATTGCTTTCCAATCCACGAATATGAGATGTCTTTCCCTTTAGGTTTTCTTTAATTTCTTTCAATGTGTTATAGTTTTCAGAGTGTAAGTTCTGTAGTTGTTACATTTATTATTATTTCATTTTTTTGATGCTATTGCAAATGAAGTTCTTTTCTTTAAACTGTTTACTGCAAATGTATAGAAATACGATTGTTTTTCATCTTGACCTTGTACCCTCCTGGCTCACTTCTGCAATCTCTATACTTAACACAGAGGACAAGCACTTTTGAAAAGTATAGCACATGGCAAATAGGCTGGAGGCAGGGCAAGACTAGAGGCCTGGCTGCCAGCTGGCAGGTGGCTGGTGCTGTCATCTAGATGAGGGTGGCTGGCCTGGGCAGTAGCAGCCGGGACAGAAGTGGGTGGACTTCAACCACAGGACAGGGTGGAGGCGGGGAGAGGAAGCATCCAGGATAAGGGCCAGGTGTGTTTTTGTTTTGTTTTGTTGTTTTTAACCAGGATCAGGGAGGGGCGTGGTCATTTCGTTTTGAAAGTATGGCTTTTGATGTGCCTTTAAAACAGCCCAGGAGGGCATGGTGGCGCATGCCTGTAATCCCAGCACCCCAAGGCAGGAGGATCACTTGAGATCAGAGTTTGAGTCCAGCCTGGCCAACATGGTGAAACCCCGTCTCCAAAAATACAAAAAATTAGGCCAGGCGTGGTGGCTCACGCCTGTAATCCCAGCACTTTGGGAGGCCGAGGCAGGCGGATCGAGACCATACTGCCCAACATGGTGAAATCCCGTCTTTACTAAAAATACAAAAAAATTAGCCAGGTGTGGTGGCAGGCACCTGTAATCCCAGCTACCTCGGAGGCTGAGGCAGAAGAATCGCTTGAACCCAGGAGGGGGAGGTTGCAATGAGCCAAGACTGTGCCACTGCACTCCAGCCTGGGTGACAAAGTGAGACTCTGTCTCAAACAAACAAACAAAACACCCCAGCCCAGGAAGCAGCAGAATGAGCCATGAGGATCTCAGGACAACGGTAGGCTGTAATAAACTGGATGTCAGAAAGCCAGTAGTGGGAGAGACTGGGCAGGGTCAGACCTGGGACAGAGCCCAGGACCTGGCACTGAAGGGTGGATCCTGTGGAAAACCACAGGAAGTTGAATTTGGTTGATGGAGAGTATGAGGGGTGGTGGCGGGCGTCGCAAGAGGGGAAGAATGTCCCCCATGTTGCAAGCTGCTAAAGTCAAGGAAGACAACGGCCAGGCTCCCAGAGGTTTTGAGTAACTCTGGCCCGACTGTGGCAGGGTGGAAACCAGACCGCAGCGCACAGGGGGTGGCTGGAAGGTGAACTGGCAGACCGAGAGAGCTCTGAAGCGGGTGGGAGGTGCAGCTGTCGAGCTTGTTTTTGTTAATGGAAAAACTTGAACAAGCTTGATTGTCTGACGGAAGGGGCCAGGTGACGTGGAAAGAGCGAGGATGCAGAGTGAGGGGACCGAGGGACAGTGAGACCGCCGCAAAGGTGGAGGGAAGAAGTGAAGGAAGCCGCTAGCTCAGGCGTGAGCGGGAAGGGAGGAGGTGCAGTGCCGCCACTCAGCTGTGACCCATGGCTTCGCCCCGTGGCTTGCTCCCTGCCCCAGTACTGTTCTCCCATGTGGCACAGCCAGGCATACTCATTTCATCTGAGGCCCTGCCCATGCTGGTGTGTGCTAAACGATGTTCAGCCTGAGGCAGTGGGGGCCAACGGGAACCAGGGCTCTGAATGACAGAGACGCAGTGATGTCTAAGGACATGCATGAATGGCTGATACAGGGCGCAAACTTGATTCCTGCAGATGTGAGTTAATGAGCAGCTTCCTCATTTTTGCAAAGGTCAGCATTCCTTTAGCAAACTGGGAAGGAGCCATCTAGGGTGCAGCTCCCAAGTGGGTCACAACAACCCCCCAACATCCAGTTCCCAGCTGCTGACTATGCTTCCCTTCGTGGGGGTGGGTGGGCCGGTGCCAACGGGCTCAGGACGGATTCTCAGAAACATCCTACCATGCAAGTGGCTTATAGGAGAGCAAAGCCAATGCCAGCCTCCAGCTAGTCCGTGCTCTCTCTCAGGGTAACCACTTACCTGGCCTCCTTATTACTTAGCCTAAGGGAATCTACAGCTACCAGTCTGCCGACCTGACATTCCTGCTGAAGGGCGGGCTACCCAACGGCAGCTGTGATAATGAAGGAGCCCAGGTAGGGGCAGGGAGGATCTGCCCAGGGTCCTGGGGCCCGGGAACAGTGGGCTGTTCTCAGAAACACACATTGGAGCCAATATCTGCTCTGGACTTAGCCTGCACTGCCTATCAGCACAAGCAGAAAGCCCCCGGCCTCTTGATGATCAGGACCTGTTATTTCTCTGACTTCAAAAGAGTTTGCCCACCAGACTAGAGTTGTTGACAATTATGTTTTTCCAGCAATGACAGCCACCAATCAGAGTGGACCAGCCGGAGATGACCCATGACGTGACAAGCCTCCTTTACAACAGGAAGAAATGAGATGCCGCAGCTTATGAGGGCAGCCAGCCCGGGAAGCATCTGGCTCCCCTGACAATGCCTGCCGATCGCCACGCTGGCTTCCGGACTGCCTGAGACAGAACTGCTCCTCCCGGGGTGCTGCTGTAGGTTCAGGTGTCCAGTCAGTATTTACTAAGCACCTGCGATGCCCAGGCCGCTACAGTGCTGTACAGAGTAAGTGCCTGTGAGTGCTTATACTCAGAGTAAGTCAGTACATGGGCTTCGTACGACCCGTGTCTTCGGGGCCAGCAGGGCAGGATGGCCTCCTCAGCCTCACACTGGAGCTCCTGGCTGGCTGGTGTCTATGCAGTCAGGGCCCTAGTGATGGAAAGCTCGGCAAACAGAGAAGGCAGAGGGAATGTTCTGAAATGACCATGAAATGACCCACTACCCTCTGAGGTGGTCTTCCTGAAGTCCAGCCTGCCACGGGAACTGAAGGGCTCTCATTTGCTGAGCGCTTGCTTTGTGCCAGGGGGCTCTTCCTCTGACGATACTGATCCAAGAAGGGCATAAGGCTCAGCTACTGAAGCTGGGGTCAGACTTGCAGGTGTGGGCTTTTCTGATGCCAAACCCACGGGCACCGAGGCTTCTCAAGCTCATCCTCAGTCAGCTGCTGCGTTTCTAACTGGGAAAGCTCTACGCTAGCGGTAGGGGAAGCAGCAGCCAGAGAGACCTGAACAGCAAGTGGGCCCCACGTGGGACGGTTCAGGGAAGCAGCAGGACAGCCAGGCTACTGCCAGCACTTGCCAGTCTCTCACCTGGTCCCCACTGCAGTGCCCCTCTGGCAGGACAGAACCACTGACTTCTGTTCCACAGGAGCTGTGTGCAAGGTGGGCCCCTGTCCCTGTAGCCAGCTGGAGACTGGCCCAAGACTCAGGAAGAGAACTGGGTTGGATCTGTTCTTGGTGTGGTCCAGATCAGCCACATCAGCACCAGCTGGGAGCGTATTAGCAATTCCGATTCTCAGGCCTCCCCCACTCCAGGAACTCTACCGGGGACTCGAGTGCTCGCTAAGTTTGAGGACCACGGGATTAGATGATCGGCAAGATCCTTCCTGTTTTCTCAGCTGTCCCCTTCCTGAGTTGCCTTGGTGTCTTTCATCCTGGGTTCTGAATCCTGGGCTTCGCACTCTCAGGACACCCCATGTTCCTGCTCATTCTTTGTGGCACGGGCAAGGCCTCCGTAAAGTTAGGGACAAGAGCTGTGGGTGGGGTATGACCACTACTAGCTGGGAAATCTTGGCCATGGACATGGATTGTCTCCTTTTCTTTTTCTGAGATGGAGTCTCGCCCTGTCGTCCAGGCTGGAGTACAATGACATGATCTCGGCTTACTGCAGCCTCCACCTCCCGGGTTCGTGTGATTCTCCTGCCTCAGCCTCCTGAGTAGCTGGGATTACAGGCGTCTGCCACCACACCTGGCTAATTTTGTGTGTCTTTAGTAGAGACGGGATTTCATCATGTTGGCCAGACCTGTCTCAAACTCCTGACCTTGTGATCCACCTGCCTCGGCCTCCCAAAGTGCTGAGATTACAGGCATGAGCCACCGTGCCTGGCCCAGGATTCTGTCTCCTTTTCATTCTGAAATTCTATGATCTGGTCAACTGAGGTTCATGCTCACTTTTTGTTTGTTTGTTTTTCCCCCGAGATGGAGTCTCGCTCTCATTGCCCAGGCTGCACTGCAGTGGTGGGATCTCGTCTCACTGCAACCTCCGCCTCCAGGGTTCAAGTGATTCTCCTGCCTCAGCCTCCTGAGTAGCTGGGACTACAGGTATGTGCCACCACGCCCAGCTAATTTTTGTAGTTTTTAGTAGAGACAGGGTTTTGCCATATTGCTCAGGCTGGTCTTGAACTTCTGACCTCAGGTGATCTGCTCACCTCGGACTCCCGAAGTCCTGGGATTACAGGCATGAGCCACTGCACCTGGCCCATGCTCACATTTTTATAAGCACAACAGCAGTAACCAACAGACCCAATTTTCTGAGGCCTTCCTGTGCGGGGCACTGGGCCAAGCCCTTGACTTCATCCTTATTATCCCAACAAGGCTGGAGTCAGCAGGCCTGGGTTCTTGTCTCAGCTCTGACATCAGCTGGGGGAAAAGGGGGAAAGATGTGGGTGGGCAGTGGCAGAACCTTCTTTAGGCCCCAATTTTTGTAGTTTTGAAGGCAGGGCTTTGGAGGGATGAATCACACATCAGTATGCTGCGTGAAAGCAGCCCCACACAAAAAGAGGGCACCCGGCACAGTTTCATTCACATGAAGTTCTAGACAAGGCAAACAGGACTACAGGAGAATCAGAGCCAGGGCTGTGGTAGTTCAGAAAGGGGGCAGTTTGGACTGGGAAGGGGCAAAAGGGGGTCGTCTGGGGTAACGGGGATGGATGTTAGATCTCAATTGTGGTGGAGGCCTCAGGACTGTACATCCATTTGTCAAAATGCAACAAACTGTACATTTAAAAAGGATGGATTCTGGCTGGATGCGGTGGCTCATGCCTGTAATCACAGCACTTTGGGAGGCTATAGGTGGGGGGATCACCTGAGGTCAGGAGTTCGAGACCAGCCTGACCAACATGGAGAAACCCTGTTTCTATGAAAAATACAAAATTAGCTGGGCGTGGTAGCGCACGCCTGTGATCCCAGCTACTTGGGAGGCTGAGGCAGGAGAATCGCTTGAACCCTGGAGGTGGAGGTTGTGAGCTGAGATCACGCCACTGCACTCCAGCTTGGGCAACAAGAGCAAAACTCTGTCTCCAAAAAAAAAAAAAAAAAAAAAAGGATGGATTCTACTGTAGGTAAAATATGCCTCAATTTAAAACATTCTTAGTAAAATACGGGCTTTGGGACTGAATGACTTCTAAAAATTCTTTGAGTCTAAAATCCTGGATTTCTCTGCTCACAACACGGGGTAACTGAGAGCTACTGATAATGACGCCAGGAGGAGGTTCACATCTGCCTGTCACAGAGCGGGCTCTGCCCCAGGCCCCTGCTGTCACCTCCTGTCAAATGGCAGCAGTGCCCTGACACCGGTTCATGAGGCATCGCCCGCCTCCAGCATGAGCTGGACATTGGTAACCTACAAACGTTTTTCAGGCATCTGGGTCTTCACGGGGGCTGCCACAGATCTGCTGAGACGCTGGGACTTCTCTAGTAGGTGTCACTATTGTCAGCAGAAGCTGGTGGGAGGCAGTTAACTAATTTAATGAACAAAAACCACAAAGAAAAAGATTATGAGAGGGAGGTGGAGGAGAGAAAAGCACCAGGAGCCGGCGACTCCCCGGATCTCACACACATGGTTCTGCCAGGTAATCTTTATTTTACACATTTGCAACACGGCAAGAGAATTCACCCCGTACATCACCCTGATCAGGTCCCCCACCCGTTATACATTATATGTTTACATAAATACTCTTCAATGATCATTAAGATTAAAAAAAAAATACTGAAACTGCTTCTGCATCCCAATCTCTAACCAGGAAAGCAAATGCTATGTACAGACCTGCGAGCCCTCCCTCACACCAAACTATTTCTGGATTAAATGTGTCTGACTTCTCTGAGGTCACATGACTAGGCAAATGCAATGTACGATCTGCAAAAGCTGTACGAAGAGTCAAAGCCCCCTGTGTGGACACGATTTCTGGACCCTATAACAGTATCTTACATGCTCCAAAGGCTGACCTTCTCGAGGTTCACCATCTCATTTGGCTACCCCCTCCAAAATCTAAAACCCTGCCTCAAAATAAGCTGTACTGTGGGTGAGTTAGCTGTTCCATTTCATTCTGACCTTTCTGACTCTGCCCAGGAGGCCGTCCCACATGGCCGACCTGCAGAGACCCCCTTCCGCGAGAACACCAGCAGGTCCCTGAGGCGGCTGGGCCAAGCCCTGCCCACTGCCTGCCCCACCATCTCAGCGCGCTCCCTTACACGGTGCCTGAGATGTGCAGGGCCCCGTCCTGGCAGTGAGCCATCTAAAAGCGTTATCTATTTTTCAAGCATAAACCATGAAAAGAGGCACAGATGCACTGCCGGGCTACAGAAGCGGCCTCTGGGGAATCTGGAGTATGTTCAGCCTGCCGACCAATAACTACATTCCAGGTGGTGACAAGTATTAGCGTCAACTCAGGTAGATGCCTTTTAAAGACGCCCTGCCAGAAACACCCTAGGGAGAACTGGAGTGAAGAACGGGTCTTTCAGAACATTTTAGTATGTTCCAGAAGAATACCTTTTTGATACACCAAGAGGTATCAAGTCAAAGTCTAACTTCTGCAGCGGGGGAGCCATTAACTTGCTGAATGCTAAAGGGCAGAATCAAGCCACAGGCCACAGGCATCCTGGACTTAGCTTAAGGTCAGTCTTACAAGGCCATGGGTGGGTCGGAGAAAAGCAGAGGGATGAAGTGTGGCGCATGGAAGCAGGGGTGGAGGAGTGGGCTAGGATCTGTTTCCTTTAAATCCAGCAGCTTGGCAGCATAAAGCATGAACTGTTCCACTGTTCTACCAGGTGTACGGAGCTGGGCCAACAACCTCAGCAGACTGTCTAATGTTCTAAGAGCCTTCCTCGAAGAAAACGCTTCAGGACAGGGGAAAAGGCCAGAACGCCACCTGCAGTTCCAACAGGCGTGGTTTCTGCTCCTCCTCGGTCTGTACGGACTGGCTGCATGGAGTAGACTCTTGTAAGTACCAAAACAGGACACTCGCTTTAGTGTGGAGGAAGACCATCCTATATGGCCCAAAGCAATAATATATGGCACGAGTCTGCACTCTCTTGAGAAAATTTTCCTTGGCTTAGAAAATGCATCTCTCACACAGCCACTGGGAGAAGATGCTGCAATGCACCAACGCCTTTCATCTGTGCGCCCGGAACGAGCCTATGTGGGATCAATAGGCATGGGGAGAAAGAGGGCAGAGGAGGAGGGATGGTGGAGGAGGAGGAAGAGGGAGGAGGAGGGATCATGGAGGAGAAACAGAAGGAGGAGGAGGAGGAGGGAGGGGGGAGGGAAGAGGGAGTGAGAGTGTGGAACGAGAGTGCAGAGCTGGCGATGAGGTCATCCTACAGGAGGAGCTCTTACCCTAACACCCATGTGAAGGGGACTTAGGAGGCTGTGTGCTGCCTTGGCAGGCTGGACATGTTCAGGGCAGGGAAGCCCTGGATGTTTTACTCTAAAGTGCTTTCTTGAAAGAAAAATAAACGGACTCAGGCCAGGAGCATCTTTCACACTGAAGCAAGCACCTCCTCACAGGGGCCTCCTACAATTCACCAGAGTCATATTCAACATTATGAAATGCATTGCCACTTAAATTTTAAAGCACTGAAGGACCAAGAAATGGGCTGATGGAGCCCTTGGCCACTGTTAAGAGCCAGGATTAAGAGATCAGTGACTGTTCTTACTGTCCAAGAAATAATTTTCTAGCGAAACATACACACTTTATTAAATTTCACAGCCAGCAGCGCTTTTGGTCCCCAACAGATTTCTGAAAGGAAACGTGGATATTTTGCGTAGGCAGAAACAGTGAGGAGTAGTACAAAGCAAAGCTATAAATACCACCAATGGCTCTGCTATGTGCATCCGACATCTTTTGCCCAATCCTTGAAATACTGCAAGGCCTTAACCGTTCAAACACCGCATTGCAATGAAGCCAGTGGACCGTGAGACTCAGGCTGCAGGAGGGTGGCTTGTCAGCTGGTGAAGCCACTTGGCTTTGGACTCCATCCGTCATCTTCACGCAACAACAGAGATGAACGGTGGGTCATAGCTATGACGTGAAGGAGAAAGGGAAGATACATTCACAGAACAGGATGAAGAGCTTAAATAATTTTTTTAAAGTTTGGAACCACCACCTGCTTCACCAATCCTGGGCTGGGGTTTTGACTTTTCTTGATCATCAATCTGACTTGAAGCCTTTTACCAGTTACAATACAGACGTGGCCAGGTGACCTGCTTGTTAGGAAGGCTGTGGCCATCTTTGTTTCTGAAACACAGTCTTACCTCATCTGTCCACTGCTGTTCCGGAAGGGTCAGGACTAGCACTGCAGACACTCACCATGCTGTGAGTGAGCCCAGACATACGCATGGAATCTGAACACCCAACGCTGGCGTTCCCGTGCCAGTCTGATGGCTGAGGCTCCAGCGCTTGTCCACACACACTCCTGCCTCCCTCTGGCTCCTCCACTCCCTGGCTTTCTTGCTCGCAAAACCCAGCATGTGAAATAAGGACACCTCCACTGAGACCCTTCCGAGCAGGGAGGTTTCGTCACACCTTTCGTTCTTGCCAAGGAGTCTATCACCTCATCAACAACTTCTGCTTGTGGGAGAAACAGCAAACGTCCCTCTGAGGGAAGGACTGAGGAGGGCTTTGGCAGGCACAGATTGCAACACATTCCTGTAAAAACTGGTATTGTGTTTCTGCACAGGAAAACCAAGCGTTAAAAAGATTCCCATCCTCCCCCTCCAACTCCCTCTGTCACACAGTCCAGTCCCGAGTTAACTTTAAAAGGGTCCAGAAGTGAACACTTAGGGCACGTTTACTCTTCTGAAGTTGGGAAGACACGGATGCCTCCCTAAAATACCTGCTGACAGGTGAGCACCCATGGCCTGGGGAGGGGCGTGCTATTCCTCCACAGCAGCCTCCAGGAGCACCTGCCTCAGAAGGCAGCCCGCACCTCCAGAGCACCCTACAGCACCCAGATGGCAAACCAAAGTGCAGAAAAAGAACATCCGCTTTCTCATTAGTCATTCAGGAAGAGAAAATGGCACGGGAGGGGAAAACAACTGTTTTCTGAATGGAGACTTTTTCAGGTTCCCAAACCCGTGACAGTGAGTGCGACCTCATACCCTGTGGTTTCTCGCTGACCCTTCTAAGCCAGAGGTGAGAAAACAACTCCTAGAGACCACAACTATCACCCTCTATCACCCTACAGGTGTGGCTCTCTGACAAGCCCAGGCAGGGGTGGGCTCCAGCTTCTGGAAGCAACCCTACCTAGCTGGCCCCCCAGGCATTAAGAAGCATCCCTATGGGGCCATGTTTTGGTCTCCTTTTAAGCCCTCAGTCACAAAGGACCTTCTGAGCTTGTCCCACTATTCAAATGGTTTTCTCTCTGAGCTGCAATACTGCTCACTTTAGGCAGCTCTGTGTTCATTCCCAGGCTCTGAAAGTGTGGAAGGGAACTTCACTGCGTTTCTGTGAAATAGTTCACCATCCCCAAATCCCTGAGTGAAGCTGTTGAATCGTGCTCCCTTTCTTCACATACACACTCTTGGACTATGGGGACCAAGTCTGCTGCATTCATCTATTTAGAAATCCTACTAGCCTACAGGAGAAGCTTTTTAATGGTGATGATTTGCTTGGACTTAAGTATTGGCTTAAATACAACCTATCCTGCCCCAGCTGCTCCTTAAGGAAAACTCCTTTCCATTTCCTCCCAAATTCTGATCACACAAAACAAAGCCAGAGGCGTGAAGGGAAACGAGACGGGGTGCTCTGGGCAGTCAGGGAGTGGATGTCCAGGGAACTCCAGAGGCCAATACTTTTTGAGCTTAAAAATATGTTTCTTTCCATCCATCAGGCAACATCTCAATCAGAAAACCTCTACCCACCACCTGGACTGTGCCACAGGCATGACCTGACAGTGACATCATAGCTTCCTATTCCTGCTGGAAAGAAGGCCACTGGGCCTCAGGAGCGGCCGTCCGGTCACTCTCAGGGTCTGGGCAATGCTCAGGGCAGGAATCCGGGTCAGGTGCTACACCTGGAGCTGGGTTTTGACTCTGCTTTCTAAAATCACGTTTTCATTCATGTTTGTCTCCTGAAGAGGCAATGGCACCCTCCCATTCCTCCTCCCTAAGTCCCAGTGTCCTTACAGACATTTCCTAAAGCATCAGACAGACACCACGCACCTTCCTTCCCCTTCCACCCGCTGTCCTCACCACCGCCCCACACGTGGGGTCACAACTGCAAACACCTTAGAGCTCCCAAATGAAGAAGAAAAAAAGAAACCTAAATTTAAAGTGAGTAATTCCTTTTTTCTTCCTCTCTCCTCTGTGTCCCTCTTCCCATTCGCACCTGAAGGAGGACTCCAGCTGCCTCTAACCAGCCACAGATCCAGTTTCCATAAAAGAAGAGTACAAAGTCAGGTTTCCGCGGCACTGTGCTCCCAGCCACGTGCCCTGGTGTCACTGTCGGAGGTGCCGATAGTTCACTGTAGGAGCTGCTCTCACTCTCCAATAGGACTATGAATAAAAGTTTCCTTGGACAGTGCCATCCTCGAGGTCGACTCTGTCACACGGTGCCTTCCCACTCACCCTGGGGCTCCACGGAGCCGTTGGTCACCTTCTTTACTTTCTTCATATTTTCCATCACCCCAGATGTCGTCACGCTAAACAAGGAAAGAAAAAGGAGATAAGGACCATCTCAGTCTCTTAGTGTAAAAGGCCATCTCCACCACAGTACGGTGGTTAGGACTGATAATGGGTGTTAGTTTTCGAAACACACACATCTAAGTTTGATTCTTGGCCTGTTCCTTACCAGCTGAATAACCTTGGCCAAGTCACTTGACCTCTCTGTGCTTAAGTATAATAAATAATTCTCACTTTTCATAACTGTCATGAGGGAAAACAAGATTCTCCAAAGTGCCTAATCGATAAACACGAGCTATCATTATTATAGTCGTCATGAATCTTTTTGTCACAGCTTGTGTCATTTTTGTGGCACATAGATATTGACAGTTATGGTTATGAGACTGAAATCTGAGTCTTAATTGACATTCGGAAAAGAAAGCTGATTAGCCAACCACACGTTTTAATAACCAGCCACAATGGATCATTTCTGAGCCAGGGGACAGAATCGCAGGTTTAGAGGAACCTTCTAGGACCACAGATTCTTTGGCCACTGCAGACAGAGAACTGGCTGTCTTCTGCTGACTGGGGCCAGGCCATGTGGCTGTGCATCGGCGCGTGGCCTCGGCCTCCACCCTGTGAGCTCCCAGGGCTCCGTCTGCTGGTGCCTGGCTCTGAGGAAGCTCCATGGAGCCAGTCACTGAATTCGAGAATTAAGAATGGAAGATCGCTGGTCTCACAGGGCGTGAGGACCTAAGCAAGGCATCCCTTTCCATCAGAAGCAATCACATGAACAGGCCCCACCTTCTCGAGAGAATAATCTCTTGCCTCACAGAAGGTGGGCTGATCTGTGCGGGAACTGGGCGGCTCGGTAAGTAGCAGGACAACTAGGGAGAGATCCTGGGTCCAAAGCCACTGGGCCCATCATCTCCCCTGTACTCTAGGAAACAGTGAGGACTTATGCTCCCCCACTGTGGACCAAAAGAAATTTCCTCATCAGTAAAATCAATCAACTAACTCAACAGACTCTCTCCAAGGATCCAACCCATACACCTGCCAACCACCTCACCCCTTCTCCTACAAATGGTGACACAGGGGCCTTATAAGTGACCCATCTAGAGTGCATGCAGCTGGACCTCATGGTAAGTAAATGTTTGTATGGGGTAAGGGAAGAAAACCGCCCCCTCTTCCTCGTCTCTTCATTCTTGCCACCAAGGTGCTACGGCACCCAAGCTCAAAGAATCCCTCCCAGCCCCCGGCCCCGGGTTGAGACCTTTCTCAAATGAGTCCTTCAGACTCACTGGTTATTTGTACTTACAGCAAAGTTGGGACAAGGCACGTGGCCGGATGCCACAGATGCTGTAAGTGAGTCTAAAAGCATACCCCAAGACGGAGGAATGCGCCTCAGCTGAAGCTGCCCAGCGTCACTTCCTGCCAGCTGGCTCTTGTCTCAGGCCTGGCCTCCTTAGGAAGACACTCCCCCCAGGAGGGATCCATGTGCACAGGGCTGCTCCCGAAGGGACTTTCTCTAGAGGAGGACACAGGAGGTGGGGCCTCCGCAGAAGCCAGAGACCCCTCTGCCCTGAGCCCCGCAGTAGCCCCCGTGCCTCTCCACAGCTACTTAGACCACAAAGAAATGCGACCCCACGTCTTCCAGAAGCACTCCAGTAATCACGCATTGTCCCACGGTCACTGCGTCATGTTAACAAGGACAAGCAGTTCAGTGCACACTCCAACTCCAAGCGGTAAAGCACCTTCCCTGTGACCCGGGTACGGCCCTGACAGTAGACTTGGGGAAAACATGTTCTGCTTGTCCTTCTCTAAGAAAATACTCCTTTTAGGCCGGGCGCTGTGGCTCACAAGGTCAAGAGATCGAGACCATCCTGGTCAACATGGTGAAACCCCGTCTCTACTAAAAATACAAAAATTAGCTGGGCATGGTGGCACGTGCCTGTAGTCCCAGCTGCTCGGGAGGCTGAGGCCGGAGAATTGCTTGAACCCAGGAGGCGGAGGTTGCGGTGAGCCGAGATCGTGCCATGAGAGGAAACAACTTTCATTCTTCAAGACAGGCCTTGTGCTAGGTCACAGAGGGAAAAAAAATGGACTTATTGCTCTCAGGGGGCCCACAGCGCAGGAGGGAGAGATGGTCTTCCAGAACGACGCTGCAAGGCCACTTCCAACAGAGACAGGAGTGTTGGGAACCCAGCTGGGTGATGGCTTGGGCTGAGAAGAATCCCCTCTGCTGGGGAACTGGGAAGCCAGGAAGCCTGTCATGAGACACAGAGGAGCTAGCCCGAAGATGGATGGGAGGAAGTCAGGAAGAAGAAATATAAAAGCCAGAAAAAAAGAAGAAAGATAACAAGCAAAAAGCATGGAGGAAAAACCCAGGACCTTTCCCAGAAAGTCCGGGAGTGCTAAGTAGTCGCAGTGTATATATATTTACATATTTTTTAATTTTTATTTTATTTACTTTATTTTTTCAGATGAAGTCTCGCTGTCACCCAGGCTGGAGTACAATGGTGTGATCTTGGCTCACTGTAATCTCTGCTTCCGGGGTTCAAGTGATTCTCTTGCCTCAGTCTCCTCAGTAGCTGGAATTACAGGCACGAGCCACCATGCCCAGCTAATTTTTGTATTGTTGGTAGACAAGGGGTTTTACCACGTTGGCCAGGCTGGTCTCGAACTCCTGACCTCAGGTGATCCACCCGCCTCAGCCTCCCAAAGTGCTGGGATTACAGGCATAAGCCACCGCACCTGGCCTACAGTATATATATTCAATACCTCCAGCCAGTCTGGAAAGGAGAGTGGCAGGAAGAGAGGCATGGGTGGACACAGGACGGCAGGGCTGTCGAGGGCCCAGTCTGCCTGGTCACCCAAGGATGACACTGATTCTTACTCCAGGAGTTCTCAGCCCTGCCTCCTGCTCAGATTGCCCTGGGGAATGAGAAAAGCACAGATTCTGAAGTGAGAATCAGAGTCTCCAGGGGCGCAGCCAGGAAGCCGGCACTGCAAAGACACTCTACAGGTGATTCTAGAGCTCAGTAGGACAGACAGGAAGAGCCGGCGCACCTGTATTCTCAGGGCAGCTCACACCAGCATTCCCAGCACTTTGGGTGGCTGAGACAGGAGGATCACTTAAGCCCAGGAATTTGAGAGCAGTCTGGGCAACATAGCAAAACCCTGTCTTTCCAAAATAATACAAAAACATTAGCTGGGCATGGTGGTGTGCATCTGTGGTCCCAGCTACTGAGGAGGCTGAGGTGGAAGGACTGCCTGAGCCCAGGGAGGTCAAAGCTGCAGTGAGCTATGATAGTGCCACTGCACTCCAGCCTGGGGGACAGAGTGAGACCCTGTCTCCAGGGAATAAAAAGATGGAGAGGAAGGGGAGAGGATGGGGGTGAAGAGGTCAGCCACCACAAACCCCACGCACGAGACAAAGAGCGGGGTGGGGCTTGGGGTGGGAGGCACAAAGTGAGGCCTACAAGATGTGGTCAGTGCTCCACACGGGCTGAACAAGAGGGAGGTGTTTCAGCCATGGCTGCGGGAGACTGGGCAGATGCCAGTGCCACCAAGGCCTATGGGAATGCTGGGACGGGGCCAGCTTGGTGTGAAACAGGAAGAGTGCTGCTTCAAGTCTGAAGTGACAGGGAGCAGGAGGACAGAGGCACCTGGCATTCAGGAGGGGCCGGGGGCAGCGAGGGGGTAGCAGAGGCCAACCTAGGCTGGGTGAGGGTGAGTCCTGGGAGTGAGAAGGGGAGAACAGGAGTTAAGGGCATGTGGGAGCACAGGAGGCTGTCACAGGCAGGGCAGATGACAGGGAGCTTCAGCACGTGACCAGGACTGGGAGCGGCAGAAATCAACTCAAGGAGAGGAAGAAACCTGATGGCAGATGCCCAGGGTGGGGTGGGCACTGCAGCCTGTTTGCCCAGCAAGCCTCTGGGAAGCTGAAGGAACACCTGGGTCCCCATGCTGTGGGGAAGCCTGGCTAGTCCTCTGCAGATGGGGTACCGGCAATGCTCCCAGGAGCTCAAGCTCTGCTGCAGGGAGAAGAGAAACCTGGGTCAGATGAACACCTGACAGCCTCCCCGACAGAGACACACGGCAGTGGGGCTTCAGCAGCTTCGCAGGCACCTCACTGGGTGTCCCAGTTTTGGTGCAAGCACTTAACAGGCAAACAGCTGAAGGGCCAACATCTGATCAGCAACCTGCATCGCAGATAAGCATTCCTTCCTTGGCTTCGAAACTGTAACCCCCTTTCCTCGCAAAGCCCCAAGTCTCTGTGCTTGCAACCGAAAGTGCCAAATGGGACACAGGTTTATTCTGCCATACAAGACTGCAATCAAATGTGGCCTGGGCCTAAGTGGTCCATGGATACATCCGTTTCTCTAACTAAAAAGTGCTTTTGGGAAATGTGGGGCGAGCCGGTGAACAAACAATTCTATTAGTCTCCAATCCCCATTTCCATGTTTGTTCCCTGCCCACCTGAGAATGCAGGGAGTACTGAAGGGTTCTGGAATGGGAGTACAATGGTGCGATCTTGGCTCACTGAACAGCGGACAGCATTCTGGAATGGGAATCCCAGAGAGAAAACCTCCTGGCCTGGAACCCACACACCAAACATTTCTTTCCATTCTCACTCCTCAAGATGACAAGTCATTCAGATCACTGAGGATACACAGAGCCTAGGAGGCAGCTACTGAGTTTGAAAATAGAAATCACATCCAATACTTTTTAACTTGCTGATTATTTACCGATAACTTCTGTTGCCAAAATTGGTAGGCCTAAAGAGAGATGGTCAAAGAAACAGAAGGGGAAAGAGACAGAAAGTCAGTGTTACACTTTGGACTGTGCCCTCATTCCTAGGCCCAGAGACAGAAGCTGTGGCAGGACTGGTGGGGTAATGGCAGGACTGGTGGGGTAATGGCTGCACTGAGGGTAGCCACGTGGTCCGCACTGTCAGAGAGAAAACAAGCACCAAAACAAAACTTTAAAAAAATGTTTGCCATAAAACAAAAAGACCTTCAGAATGTATCCAGGCTCCAAGAGGTGATGGCTGAGGGAAAGGGTGTGGGCAGCAGGCACCCCCGTGACCACTATGGAGTGCAACAGCGTAAAGGAGAAGATGCTGTGACCCAGCCACTCGGCTGCTAGCTGCCTATCCGAGGAAGCTCGCAGAACGCAGAGGGACCAAGCTAAAGGCTCCCAGCAGGGGAATGACACACATGTTTTAGGTTATTTCCTCATGCTGCTGGTTACCACAAAGACACATGTGTGCCTCTTCAACCAAGAGACACTTGCTGAGATCCTGCTACTTGTGGGAAAGGCAGCTGATGGTCCTCCTGCACTCCTCTCCACTGTCTTCTCTGCATGGAGAGAGGCTGTTTGGGGCCCTTGGCAGGACCTGCCTTCCATGTACTGTTGCCATGGAGCTGAGCACAGAGAGCTGTCCCATGCTGCCTGACCTGCTGACAGCCAAGCAGAGCCTAGCATGGGCCAGTCTCAGCCTCCAAATTGAGAAGAATTCAAAGGCTGCCAGGGCTGGGGGCAGAACACAATACCAGTGAAACAAGAAGAGAACACTCCGCCTTAGACTAATCATCAAACACAGCAACTGACCTGGCTTATCAAATTTCGGAGTTAACAAGCAAATATGCTTAATCACTATTCATTTTGCTAGACAATGATTGCCCTTTCCCAGAAAAGAGGACCCTAGAATCACTCACTCCGTGACACGGATTAGTGCTCGAATATAGGTCAAAGTCACTGTGCTGCGAAAAGCCATGTAGTTATCTGACGATAGAGGATGTTTGAGAATCATTAACAGACTCAGAGATGACTCAGAAGATTCCATTTTCAGACATAAGCGCCTGACGGCGGCCTGACAGAAAGTGGGCTCCTTCTTCTCCCTTGTGAACGGGCCACGCATATCCCTAAGTCTGTGCCACCGACTTCTTGGAAGCAGGCTCCAGTGATGCTCAGTGGATGGCGAGTTCCATCATCCCTGACAAGACCCAGCAAGGCCTGGCAGTTACTGTACTTCAAACTAAGACAGACAGCCTGGGGCTCCAGCGTCCATTTCCTTCCCTTAAAAACAGAAGAACCACCCCTGGAGCCACGAAATGCCGAGAGCAGCTGGCCCAATTCACACTGCGCTGCTTTTAGTTAGGCAGAGGGGTCAGGGCTAAGGAAGAGTGAAGAAAGATTTCTTACACAGACTCCATTTCCAAGTCATCTTCCTCCTGAGAAAGTTGTAGGTAGGGGTTATCTGAAGCTGGACGGAATTTATACCCCGTTAGAACAAAGAAGACCAGTGTGGCCGTTTCATCCAGGAGCTGCAAGTTTAAAAACCACCCCAAAATAAAGAGATTAGCAACACTGTTCTTCAGAAAGCAGTGGAACTAAACAAACTGACATATTCCCCCACAACCCACCACTCGCTGGTCTTCACTCAAATGCCAGTTCCTGCTACAGGGCATTTTCCTTAGACCTGCTGAAGCCTAAACTAGGAGCGTTCTTCCCAGGGATGACATTTCAGAGTCCGTGCTTCGCTTTGCTTTAACCGGTCTTCACTGGTAGCTTTTAAGAGCATCACATACCCACATCCTCCTACAGTCCCTATAGCACTGAAGTAAAAGTCACTTGGTGGCTTACTCTAGCAGTTAAGCTAGTTCTAGTTTATTGCAAAGATACTTTATTACTGAAATAATAAAATGGGCAAAGAGGAAGGGAAGCCTGAATTCTAATTACTCTAAGCCCTGTAACTAAAGGAAAAGACCCCATGTCATCTAAGTTCTAATTATTCAGGGTAAATCTTTCTCTGCCTGAAGCTTTTCTCTTCAGACTTCTAAGACTGAAAACTAAAAGAACGCAGTTATTTTCAGATTCCGCATGGAACCCAGCAGCATTTCTGCACAAACAGATCATCTCAATCACAGACCAGAAGAGATGAAAGGAGGCCGGGCGTGGTGGCTCATGCCTGTAATCCCAGCACTTTGGGAGGCCGAGATGGGTGGATCACCTCTGGTCAGGAGTTTGAGACCAACCTGGCCAACATGGCAAACTCCAGTGCCTACTAAAAATACAAAATTGAGGCAGGCACGGTGGCACACCTCTATAATCCCAGCTACTCAGGAGCCTGCGGCAGCAGAATCGCTCGAACCCGGGAGGCAGAGGTTGCGGTGAGCCGAGGCGGTACCACTGCACTCGTCGGGGTAGCAGAGTGAAGCCCTGTCTCAAAAACTAAAAAAATAAATATAAAAAAAAGTTTAAAAAAAGAAGAGATGGAAAGTCTTGGTGGTCATTCCCAGACAAATCAGTAACAACCGTCAGTTACACTTCAAGACTTAATCCTCAGGCATAAATTCTCTGGCATTATGCCTGTGAGCAGCATACCTGGTAGAGCCACTTCCACTGGAATGGAACAGCAAGCTTGAGGAGAAAGGCAATGATCCTGGTGAAGTATATGTAACACACAATCTGTGTGAAGAGGAAAGAAACAGGAAATCAAATCAACATAAAAGGACACCACTTTTAACAATTTGCTTTCACAAACGAACTAGAAAACAGAAAACAGAATCACTCAAAGAAAAGCATGTGACACGTACAGTGTGAATTAATACATGCAGTGGACAGACATGGCTACCCTGCTACTTACACTTGAAAGAATTTCTCACTTTCTCTACCCAACCAAGTTATTGATAACAGCCACACCCACAGGAAGCACAAGCCACTTCAGTCGGGTTGTTGTTAACCCTTCCTCAGCCTATCCACAGACGTACGCCCTTGATTTCAATCTCCAAAGACTGTATTTCTTATTTTCAGGCTTTCAGGAATATTTACCAGTAGTGATAGCAAAATACAGCCACAAAGGGAAATTACTGACTTCTGTCCTCTTCACTGGCAGATGCTGTAAGCATTCGTGGTCCACACTCACAGAAGTACAAATACTACCAAGTTCTCTAGCAAGGGAGGATCCCTTCATTTCTCCTTGTGGTGACAAGGACTCAATGTGCTGGCCAGTAGAGCATGGCCTGTGCATGGGGACTAAGCTCAGCTGGCCTGGCCGTCAAGGACCACTGATTCTCACCGCATGCAACCAGAGAGGTTCTGTGATGCCCTGTGCCTGTTTGGTGGATGACATAAAATCCACGGAAAAGAGAAGAAAGCAACCCCCAGTGGAGTGTCTGCTCTTGCATCACTCTCTACCACTGAAGTCTGATGTTTGCTTGAGCAAAGGAACTGTCCGAAGTGGCAATGGCAAACTCACAAAGGGGAGACTTGGAAATGTCCTTTTAAGAGGCAGGAAGCAAACTAACTCTGGGAGGCCTGTACCTTCTATATTCCAAGAAATTATGATCCTGACAATTTCTAGCAAGCTCCGTCTCTTGGTGCCAGATGATACAACTCTTCCTGTCCATCAGAGTCCTGTTTCTAGGTTTTAAAACAACCGTCTCAATTTTTCTGTTCTTAAGGGAAATTTATTACCACGGCATGTAACTGGTTTTCTCAAATGACTGAGACAAAAATGGCTACAGAACATGGTAGTGTGATCCCATTTTCCTAAATGAATAAAAATAGTGGTCAGGTGCAGTGGCTCCTGCTTGCAATCCCAGCACTTCGGGAGGCCAAGACAGGTGGATCTCTTGAGCTCAGCGGTTTGAAACCAGCCTGGGCAACACGGCCAAACCCCATCTCTACTAAAAATACAAAAAGTTAGCCAGGGCCAGGCTTGCTGGCTCACACCTGTAATCCCATCACTTTGGGAGGCCAAAGCAGGTGAATTACCTGAGGCCAGGAGTTTGAGACCAGCCTGACCAACATGGTGAAACCCCATCTCTACTAAAAATACAAAAATTAGCTGGGCGTGGTAGTGAGTGCCTATAATCCCAGCTACTGGGGAGGCTGAGGCAGGAGAATCACTTGAATCCAGGAGGTGGAGACTGCAGTCAGCCAAGATGGCACCATTGCACTCCAGCATGGGCAACAGAATGAGACTCCATCTCAAAAAAAAAAAAAAAATTGGCCAGGTGTGGTGGTGTGTGTGCACCTACAGTCTCAGCTACTTGGTACTTGGGAGGCTGAGGTGGGAGAATCACCTGAGCCTGGGAAGTCGAGGCTGCAGTGAGCCAAGATCACGCTACTGCACTCTAGCCTGGGCAACGGGAGTGAGACCCTGTCTCAAAAAAAAAAAAAAATAGCAAGTCAAAGGAGCAGATATGTATGGCAAATGCCTAGCGAAAAAACCCAGAGAAATAACCACCAAGCTGTTAAGAGTAACCATCTTGGAGAGGGGAAGATCAGGCTCGTATAGGGCCTGCGCTGTGTTTCGAGAACCTCTGCAGTTTTTGTTTTTGTTTTCACATCAAGCATGTATTATTTTTCTGACTACTTAAAGCCAGATTTAAAACTAAAGTTAAAAAGATGCAACTCACCAGCTGGGCACGCCTGTAATCTCAGCACTTTGGGAGGCCAAGGCGGGTGGATCACCTGAGGTCAGGAGTTCAAGACCAGCCTGACCAATACGGTGAAACCCTGTCTCTACTAAAAATACAAAAAAAAAAAAAAAAAATCAGCTGGGCATGGTGCACCACTGCACTCAAGCCTGGGAAATAGAGGGAGATTGTCTCAAAAAAAAAAAAAAAAAAAAAAGATGTAACTCAGATATTTAATTTCCCATTTTAAAAGACACTACTAGATTTTATAAAATGAAAGCCAGGCATGGTGGTGTGCAGAAGCAGCCCAAGCTATTCAGGTGGCCGAGGCAGGAGAATCTTTTAAACCTAGGAGTTGGAGTCCATCCTAACACAACATATAGAGACTCAGTCTTCAAAAAAAAAAAAAAGAAAAGAAAAAAAGCAAGCCACACTGGCCAGGCACGGTGACTCATGCCTGTAATCCCAGCACTTAGGGAGACAGAGGCAGGAGGATCACCTGAGGTCAGGAGTTCGAGACCAGCCTAGCCAACATGGTGAAACCCCGTCTCTACTAAAAATACAAAAATTAGCCAAGTGTAATGGTAGGCGCCTATAATCCCAGTTACTTGGGAAGCTGAGGCAGGGAGAATCGCTTGAACCCGAGAGACAGAGGCTGCAGTGAGCTGAAATTGTGCCACTGCACTCCAGCCTAGGTGACAGAGCGAGATTTTGTCTCGAAAAAAAGAAAAGAAAGAAAAGCCACACCACTCAGCTCTAGGTGGCACATCTTGTGCTTTCACCAATTCTTTGGAAGTTCATTTGCTCTACTCTTTGAATTGATTTTATTTATAGATTGAGGATTTTTTTTTTTTTACTTACCAAGACGTAATAATGTCTGAAAAGTTTCAGCTTTGCTAAGTTAATAGCAGCTAGAGAGAAGAAAGAAAATGAAGAGCTCGTTAACTTCTCATTTTTAAAAGCAGGCCTCATTCAGGCACCCTCTCAGTCAAGAGGCCACCTCTAATGCAGATGAGTACCACTCAGAGGCACATCCTCTCTCTGGAATCAAGTCCGCTGGATAGGCTCTCCTCCAGTCACCAGGAAAAAATGTGGGAGCAGCATGGCCCCAGACGTGAGCTGGAGCTGGCTTGCTCCAGCGATTCCCAGGTCAGCAGCTGTAACCTGGCTATGGTGGGAGTATAGTGACATCACAGGAATTGGCAGATGCTACAAATCAGGAATGTTTCCCCCTAGAGAGCCAGCATTAAACATTTCAGCTCTGCACAGAGCTGTGACCTCCACCGGGACTAGTCTCAAGTTGGTCCCAGAGAACCAGCTGGGGGAGCCTCCCACTAGCTGAGGGTGTAAATTCAATTAACCCACAGGTGCATTTTGCAAATTTCACTGAAGTTATCATTAAGTGACTTGTAATAAGCCCTTTCAGTACAACCGCCCTGGCCAGATTCTATCTTCATGCATGCTCAAGGTCAGTCAAGCCAGGACAGCTACCTTCCTGACACTGCCTGTGGCTCTGAAATATTGATGAGCAGAGGGAAGCCTGGCTCCTTGCCAGATCAGCAATCCTTTCATTCATCATACACCTTCCTGCAGGAGGGAAATTAATTTTGCTTAATAGCATTCAATTACTGATTCAGTTTAAGAATGGGACTGTGGGTGGTGAAGGTTCAAATTTCCTCTTCCTCCTCCTTTGGGCTCATGATTAGTTGTGTGGGGATTGGAGCGGGGGGAATTCAGGCTTAGGATTCCAAAAGAAATACCTGGATTCCTAAATTATCTTGAAGATGAATATCAACTAACAGAACCTCCTCTGAGAAACCAAATGCATTAATGAGGGGACACACAAAAAGTCTCACAGTTGAGAAGACAGAATACCTGCCCCTGGGGCTGCAGCAGATCATGCAGGCACACACATAACACCTGAAGACGCAAAATCACAGCAGCTTTCTTCTCTAGCAATGTCTATAACAGTCTTGTTATTTTGAAAAAATTAAGTCTCAGCCAGGCGCAGTGGCTCATACCCGTCTGTAATCCAACACTTTGGGTGGAAGATCCCTTGGGCCCAGGAGTCTGAGACTAGCCTGGTCAATAGGGTGAGATCTGTCTTTTAAAAGAATTAAGGCCAGGTGCGGTGGCTCACATCTGTAATCCCAGCACTTTGGGGAGGCCGAGGCGGGTGGATCACGAGGTCAGAAGTTCAAGACCAGACTGGCCGACATGGTGAAACCCCATCTCTACTAAAAAATAGAAAAATTAGGTGGGCATGGTGGCTCGTGCCTGTAATCCCAGCTCCGTGGGAGGCTGAGGTAGGAGAATTGCTTGAACCAGGACCTGGGAGGTAGAGGATGCAGTGAGCCGAGACTGCACCACTGCACGCCAGCCTGGGCTACACAGTGAGACTCCAACTCAAAAAAACAAAAAACAAAAAGACAAGAATTTAAAATGAGCTGGGTGTGCTGACTACTTTGGCGGGGTAAGGCAGGAGGACTGCTTGAGTCCAAGAGTTTGAGACCAACCTGGGCAACACAGTAGAACCCCCATCTCCACAAAATACTAAAAAATAGGCTGGCCACAGTGGCTCACACCTGTAATCCCAGCACTTTGGGAGGCCAAGGTGGGCAGATCACCTAAGGTCAGGAGTTTGAGACCAGCCTGACCAACTTGGCAAAAACCCATCTATACTAAAAATACAAAAATTAGCTGGGCATGATGGTGGGTGCCTGTAATCCCAGCTACTCGGGAAGCTGAGGCAGGAGAATTGCTTGAACCTGGGAGGCAGTGGTTGCAGTAAGCTGAGATCAGTACCACTGCACTCTCCAGCCTGGGTGACAGAGTGAGTCTCTGTCTCAAAAAAAAAAAAAAATAGCTGGGTGTGGTGGCATGCACTTGTGGTCCCAGCTACTTGGGAAACAGAGGTGCCTGAGCACTGGAGACTGAGGTTGCAGTAAGCTGAAATCATGCCACTGCACTCCAGGCTGGGTGACAAGGAACCCAGTCTCAAAAAACAACAGAAAAAGTATATTAAAATCAAATCTCTCTGGTTCTCATCTTTTCTTTGGGTTTTTTTTTTTTTGAGAGAGGTCTCACTCTGTCACTCAGGCTGTAGTACAAGTGGCACAATCACAGCTCACTGCAGCCTCAACCTCTCAGGCTCAATCCTTTCACTTGAGCCTTCCAAGTAGATGGGACCATAGGTGTTCGCCACCACGCCCCACTAATTTTTGTATTTTTAGCAGAGATGCGGTTTCACTATGTTGCTAATTACTGGGCTCAAGTGATCCACCTGCCTCAGCCTCCCAAAGTGCTGGGATTACAGGTGTGAGACACTGTGTCTGGCCTCATCTCTTTCGTATTCAGTCAGTACAAACTTACCAAGCCCAGACTCTGAGCCAGGCCCTGCAATACAGGAGTATACATGACAGCTGCACCCTCTACCCCCCGGGCAGCTGCCATCCTGTGAGGAGAGAAGGGCACCGAAGCACAAATTATGCACTCACTGAGTGATACGCACACACAGCCACTGCCGACAGGCCTGCGAGCAGGTGTTCCTCCTCACTGGGGGATGGGAAGGCCTTCTCAGAGGACAAGACATGAGAACTGAGAAGCATCAGTATCGATCATGACGCATTCCCAGATTTTAAACTTCACCCTCTGGGATGAACCTTTTGTGTTCCTTTCTGGACACGCACCTGCTGCTCCCACTGGCAGGGGACAATGAAATGACCAGCTCACACTGTACTCTGCCCAGCGGCACGACCGGAACCATGGCCCTCCCAAACCAGCTAAACAATTCTTCAACAAGAACACGCAGTTCTTAACAGCACCAACAATTAGACTATTTAAATGATAAAAAATGCTTTAAAGGTCTCCTCTGAATTTTGCTCGCCTAATTCCTGACAAGCAAAACACCTGCCTTGCTTCAACTGAGAAAATCAGCCGGACAGAGAAGTGTCATGTTTTCATTCCTGGGTTTCAAGGTGCCCTGACAGGGGTAAGCACAGGATTTCAAGCCAGACCAGGGGAAAGGGGTGAAAGAGAGGGCTTCCCAAAGGGCCTGAACACAGCTCCAGAGTGAGCCAGGGTGGAGAAGGCAAGCAGGGAGAGTGCTAGGGAACAGCAGATGTGGAGGCTCAGAGGAGAGAGAGCTGCACATATAAGGAAGGGAAAGCAGCTCAAAGTGGCTGGATTGTGGAAAGCCTAGGAAATAGGGCAGGGCTGAGTAAAGCCACACATTCGGTAAGACACAGAAGACTGAGCTTGCGGTCTTCGTTGGTTTTAAGGGTCCCAGAGAACCTCTAAAGCAAGTTTGTCCAACCTGCAGCCCAGGACAGCTTTGAATATAGTCCAACACAAATTCGTAAACTTTCTTAAAACATCATGAGATTTTTTTTTTTTTTGCAACTATTTTATTTTTCTTTTTAGCTCATCAGCTATTGTTAGAGTGTTTTATGTGTGGCCCAAGACAATTATTCTTGCAGTGTGGCCCAGGGAAGCCCTAAGATTGGACACTACTGCTCTAAAGGGTTTGTTTTCTTTTTTTCTTTTTTTCTTTTCTTTCTTTTTTTTTTTTTTTTTGTTTTTTTGTTTTTTTGAGATAGGGTCTCCCTCTGTCTCCCAGGCTGGAGTGCTGTGGCATGATCACAGTTCACTGAAGCCTCGACCTGCTGGACTTAAATGATCTTCCCAACTCAGCCTCTCAAATAGCTGGGGCTACAGGTGCATACCACTGCGTCCAGCTAACTTCTTACAGAGACAAGGTCTCACTATGTTGCCCAGGCTGGTCTCGAATTCCTGAGCTCAAGAAGGCCTCCCAGCTATTTCCCAAAGTGCTAGGATTGCAGGCATGAGCAACCCTGCCAGCTGGTTTTTGTTTGTTTTTTAAACTAGTCAACAGCAGCAGTGAGAAGGAGGGAAAGAGAAGGAGGAGTTCGATCTCTAACTATGAAAAATTGACAGAGAGAACTCACAACCACCTTCGAACCAGCCTCCCAATGGTTTTAGGCAGGGTGACACCGTGATTAGGTCTACACTTGAGAATAATCCCTCTGTGGAGGAAAGATGGAGAGAAAAAAAAAAAATAAGAGCCCAAGTGAGTCAAAGACCTAGAGTCTGCAGAGGCCCCTCTAAAAGACAGTGAGACGTCCGTCGATGGGGAGCAGTCAAGGTGTGGGTGGGGCAGTGAACATCAGGCCGACCCCCTGACTGGCTGCTAGGAGAGAAAGAAGAGCAACAGGGCAATGAAGTTGAAGACAGCAGAGAGAATCTTAAAGTTTGACAGGTCTGTCCTTTTCACAGGGAAGGAAATGAGGATGGGGAAGGGAATGAGAGAAAGCAAAGGGGTTAAGGCACTGCAGGTCTTAACCACTTAAGGACCAGGCTGGGGTGAGAGCAAAGGAGAGGAAGGCGCTACGCTTGGCACCTCTCTGGCATCATGTGTCACCCCGTCACATCCTCCAGGCTCAGGCAGGACACTCTCTGATGGCAGGTGGGCTATGAGCTGTTCCATAAATGAGCCTGTACACCCCACACAGGCGCCAATGAAGAAACATCACCACGCACAGATGCTAGGCCATCTAGGTGCCAAGACTGACAAACGGACCTTGGGAACAAGTGCTGTCTAGCTCACAGTTGTTTCCAAAACTCACTAGGCTGGCTCACACCTATAATCCCAGGACTCTGGGAGGCTGAGGCAAGAGGATCGCTCGAGCCCAGGAGGAAGAGAACAGCCTGGGCAACATAGGAAGACCCTGTCTCTACCTAAAATAAACATAAATCAGCGGGACATGGTGGCACATGCCTGTAGTCCCAGCTACTTGAGAGGCTGAGGTGGGAGGGGAGGCTGAAGTAAGCTGTGATTGTGCCACTGCACTCCAGCCTCGGTGACAGAGTGAGACCCTTTCTCAGTAAAACAAGAAGAAAAAAAAAACCAGATTAAAAAAAAAAAGCCCACCAGTCATGATGACATAATTTCCGGTCACACATAGGACATTCCTTTATCGGACAGCAGCTGGCAGGGCTGAAGCTCCCAAGTCCTACACTGGAGCTCCAGTCACAGCTGAAGCAGCAGAGGCAGGGACTGAGCTTACTCATGGAGGAAGACAAAGGAGAGCAGGCCGGGCACGGTGGCTCATGCCTGTAATCCCAGCACTTTGAGAGGCTGAGGTGGGCAGATTATGAGGTCAGGAGATCAAGACCATCCTGGCTTAACACGGTAAAACGCCATCTCTACTAAGAATACAGTAAATTAGCTGGGCGTGGTGGCACAGGCCGGTAGTCCTAGCTACTTGGGACGCTGAGACAGGAGAATCGCCTGAAGCCAGGAGGCAGAGGTTGCAGTGAGCTGAGATTGTGCCATTGCACTCCAGCCTGGGCAACAGAGCGAGACTCTGTCTCAAAAAAAAAAAAAAAAAAACAAGAGAGCAGCGGGGTTAAAAGTCCAGGCCCTGCATAACTGAACATCCTGGGTTCAAATTCCAATTCTGCTGCTCACTGGCCGTGTGGCCTCAAATAAATCAGCTAACCCTCTCTGAGCCTCGGTTTCCTCATCTGTTAAGGCAGGAGTAACGATACCTGCCCTTAGGGTTGCTGGGGGAAGTAATGGGACAGTACACAGAAAGCAATCGGCTCGCAGTGAGCAGCTGGCTACTTGCTGTGACAGTGTTAGTGTCATACAGAATTAGTCCAATACCAAATGTGGCATCTACTATGTCACAGTGGCTGCCACCTCTGGCAGGAATCCAGTGAGTAAAACCGGAACAAATGCGGACCTGGGGACTGCCAGAGCGCCTGGGCTCTCCTGCAAGCAGCACTACCATATGCACAGGATGAGTCAGGACGCAAAACAAGGCTGAGCCTGCTCCAAGCAGGGTGAAAGCGGCATGATGCAGTGAGCAGCGAGGCGGCAGGTCGCAGCCTGGGGTCCCACGCCTCCCTCCACTGTTCTTCCAAAGATTTTCCTGGACTTAGGAATGCCGACAGCCTGCTGCTCACAGGCTGTGGCAGGCTGTGTGCTGGGCTTCTGTGGGAATGAAGGCTCACCAAGACTGGGCGGGCTATTTCTGACCTCACCATGAGGGGCGGCAAATATGGTGAAAGAATGACTGGGCGTGGTGGCTCACGCCTGTAATCCAAGCACTTTGGAGGCCAAGGCAGGTGGATCACCTGAGGTAGGGAGTTCAAGACCAGCCTGACCAACATGGTGAAACCCCATCTTTAAAAAAAAAAAAAAAAAAAAAGAATGAGCATGGGGAGAGGAAAGAGGCTCTGGACAGGATCCAGGAGGCCTGCCTTCCAGCCCTGCCCCGTCCCAGCTCAGTGGGCCCCCTCTGTTTCCAGGCACTGATCTCCTCATGTGGAGGAAAATTCCTGTACAGCAATGGTTCTTAATGGGGGTGAGCACCAGAATCACCCAGAGAACTTTAAGTATAGATGCCCAAGCCGGGCGCAGTGGCTCACGCCTGTAATCCCAGCTCTTTGGGAGGGTGAGGCGGGTTAATCACCTGAAGTCAGGAGTTCAAGACCAGCCTCACCAATATGGTGAAATCCCGTCTTAAAAAAAAAAAAAAAAAAAAAAAAGTATAGATGCCCAGGCTGCCTCTGCCCCCTCCTATCTTATGGAATCGGGTCCAGCTATGAAGACTCTGAAACCTCTGCAGGGGAGAGGGGAAGAAGGAAACAGAGGTGGGGAGGGACGTCATGTCCACCTGCTCTAGGGGCTCCTATAAGGCTGACCTCTTGTGGGTTCTTCTCCCTCCAACTCACTCTCAGGAAAATGACCATGCCCCTCAATTCTGGCAAATACTTCCTACTGATGAGAAAAGGACCAGTGCCCACTGAGGCAGGAAATGCCACAGCCCATGCAAATGCCCAACAAGTCAATGCTCTCCCTGATTCAGCAGCAAAAGAGCCAACGCCCCCATGGGGCACAGGAGGTGCTGCCCCTGCCCTAGATGGTACTCCTTCCTCTTTGAGTCAAAGAGGAACTAGGAAGGCCAGCAAGGAGACAGATCATCCCCTCATTCCCAGCTGACTTCCCAGGAGGATCCTGGAACTGCGATAAGGACAAAAACAGCAGCACTGGTAGTTGCCATAAATTGTGTGATCACCATGTGCCAGGGGCCGAGCAGGGCACCTCTCATGCTTCATCGCATGATGACCTCTGTGAGGGAAGCAGGCCTATGAGGCTCTCAGGGCTGGAGAAGTTTAGCAAATTACCAAAGTTCCCCAGCTTGTAAGTGGAGAGGCCAATACGCAAACCCAAGTCCACCTCCCTCCAAGGACCAGCTTAACACCTACGCTTTATGCTAAGTGAAAGGTGGTCCAGAACCTTCAAGTCCACAGGCGGTTCAGGGTGATGCAGTCATGACTCAAAATGCTGGGTAATACCCAAGAGCAGGCAGTAATCCTTTCTAAGGATTTTATACCACACGATTTATGGGACACACAGAAGCAAAGGTCCGCAACGGCCACTTAAAAGGTGAAAATTTTCCAAAACAATCCTTCCCTGGTTGTAAGGTCAATCACAGAGCCTCGAAACACCCCCACTACTCTTTACCCTTGTTGTCTGCTTCCTCTCTGCTGTGCTTCAGAGGGAACTTTGAGTCAAACACAAAAATGAAAGAAATAAAGACGACAGACAGCCTGGCTGGCATTAAGAGTACCTCTGACTCACTCTGAGTCTTGGCATTTCCACAGTCTGCTTAAGCCCTGGGCTCCAGCTCACTCAGCATGGGGGACAGAGGAGCTTCCCCAGTTTGTGGTCAGGCACGGGCCTGAAAGTCTGGCTTCTCTCAGTCACCAGAAAGACACCAAAGGATGCAGGCCATGTGCTGACCTGGGACCACACCGGCCTGAAATGTCCCTTCTGGGGAGGGTTTAGTTCATGAGCTGCCCTCTGGCCTCCATCAAAAAAAGATCCTACTAATCCCACTCAAAGACCATTATCAGGAGCAAGTATGGGAAAGGCTGCGAGTGGTCACGAACAACTACACAGAGCATGAAATTCTCTGATCTTTAAAATGTTGAGTCATGTGAAAATGAATCAAAAATACATTTCTGGCCAGGCACGGTGGCTCACACCTGTAATCTCAACACTATGGGAGGCCGAGGCGGGCAGATCACCTGAGGTCAGGAATTCGACACCAGCCTGGCCAACACAGTGACACCCTGTCTCTACTAAAAATACAAAAATTAGCCAGGCGTGGTGGCACCTGCCTGTAATCCCAGCTACTCTGGAGGCTGAGGCAGGAGAATCACTTGCACCTGGGAGGCGGAGATTGCAGCGAGCCAAGATTGTACCATTGTACTCCAGCCGGGGCAACAAGAGGAAAACTCTTGTCTCAAAAAAAAAAAAAAAAAAAAATTCCAATTTCCAATATACATTTGAAGCAATGACCCAGGAGATATCAAAAGTCATCAAACTGAACAGTTAAGGACTGTGCATCTTAAACAAAATTATATCTTAAATGATAAATAAAGAGCATCAAAGAAAAGCAGCAGAAACAGCTCCTGAGAGCAGAACTAAAGACTACACAATACCAGGAAAGGCTAGCTCTGAAAAGGACTTCTGCTGTCAAGCCTGTTAGGTTTCTAGCTCCTATTTACCTTCAACTCTAGAACCACAATGCACCAAAGGCATTGTAAGAGGGTGGTGTGCAAGGGCCACGCCGGTCTCAGACCTGGCTCTCAGCAGTCTCTCCTGTTTCTCTGCCAGCCGCAGCCTGCAGCCGCAATGCTGTGGGCTCTGCCAGGGAGACTTGGGATGCAACACTGCAGCTGGGCTGAGGCGCTCAGCACCCCCCACCCCTCCTATCCACTGCACACTGTCAGTCAGCAGTGAGCTAGGTGACGATGAAGGTCAGACTTCCCAAGGCTTGATGATAAAGGCTGGTTAATAGCAGGCAAAACCTTCTCAGCAAGAGAATCTGACCGTCCCTAAATACTGCAGTCATCAATTGAGAAGAGCTGGTTCTCAACGATGTCCCAAGACACATGGAAACCACATGTATGTTAACAACTGTAGGGAGAAGAACCAAGCCCAGACAGGTCCAGGGAGGGTATGCCACCACAGACCACTAACCAGGCCCTCTTGGTGGCTGTGGCCCCCAAAAAGTACTAGATTCCCAACACTTTGAAGGCCTAAAAAAAAAAACCTGGCAATGCGTCCAAGACAAGGCTGCCGCTCAGCCAGATGATATGACAGGCCTCTGCTTTTGGGGGCAGCTTATATGAACTCAAGAGTGGTATCACTGGTTAATGAATTATTTCAGAATGTTGATGAGAAGCTGTGATTCAGTTGATGGCATTATAAGAATATAGTGGGATCTGCTAAGGAAAAGTAACAATAAGAGGGTTTTGGTGATTAAAAAAATTTAAAATCACTGTATTAAACCAGCTTAATAAAAAACACATATTGGCCGGGCGTAGTGGCTCACGCCTGTAATCCCAGCACTTTGAGAGGCCAAGGTGGGCAGATCACCTGAGCCCCCTAGTAGCTGGGATTATAGGCATGTGCCACCATGCCCGGCTAATTTTTGTATTTTTAGTAGAGACAGAGTTTCACCACGTTGGCAAGGCTGGTGTTGAACTCCTGACCTTGTGATCTGCCTGCCTCAGTCTCCCAAAGTGCTGGGATTACAGGTGAGAGCCACTTCGCCTGGCCTATTTTTTTTTAAAGAAAAGAAAAAACACCAGAGCAGAACTGCTCTTTGAGGTCCTTTCCAGTGGAAATGACAGAAAAGAGAAAGCAAGAAAAAAAATGAGAGGAAAAAGGGAGAGGATCTCCCCTGGGAATGAGCCCTCCCGGGGCAGTCTCACATCATAACGAGGCTGGTGCGTTCCTATCCAAATCACTGTAGAAGAGTAGTAAGATGATTTAAATTAATCTAAAGAAGAGGTCATTAAATCTGGGGTCCATGAATTCCATGATACTCCATGGAAAACTTTCCATAGACGTGGGGAAGTCTACACCTCTCACTAGATTCTCAAATAGGTCTATTATTCCCCAAAGGGATAAAAACTACCAATCAAGGAAAGCCAGGATGAAAAATAAGAATATATAAACATGAGTTGCAGCCATGATACACGCAGTGATTATTTCTCTTCTTGTCTTCCCTAGTAAGTTTCTTGTTAGGTCTGTTTATATGAACACACCCAAATTCAACAGTGTTCTTTGGCATAAGCTGCCCTGGGCTAATGGACATCTTAAATAACCACAAGCATCTGGCCAACTAAGCCTGAAATAAGCTCAACAAGCAAAGGAAGAAAAGAACCAGACAGACTTTCACTCATCCTCACATCCCCATGGCTACGAGAGACTCAACAAGCCGCACCTCTAACACAACAGTTCCCCACCTTTTGGTCTGAAGACGTCTTCACACTTTTAAAAGTTCTTGAAGACCTCAAGTTTTTTGTTAATATGATTACATCTATAAATATGCATCAGAAAGTAAAACAGGATGGGTCCAGTGGCTCACACCTGTAATCCCAGCCCTTTGAGAGGCTGAGGTAGGAGGACAGCTAGAGGCCAGGGGGTTCAAGGTCAGCCTGGGCAATATGGTAAGACTCCATCTTTACAAAAAAAGTTAAAAGATTAGTGAGGCATGGTAGTGCACACCTGTAATTCTAGCTACTTGGAAGACTGAAATGAGAACATCACATGAGCCTAGAAGTCTGAGGTTACAATGAACTATGACCACACCACTGCTCTCCAGCCTGTGTGACACAGTAGGGACCCTGTCTCTAAAATTAATTACTTTTTTTTTTGAGATGGATTCTCCCTCTGTTGCCCAGGCTGGAGTGCAATGGCATGATCCCAGCTCACTACAACCTCCACCTCCCAGGCTCAAGCAATTCTCTGTCTCAGCCTCCCAAGTAGCTGGGATCAGAGGCGCCTGCCACCACAACTGGCTAATCCACATAAGGCTAATTTTTTTTTTTTTTTTTTTTTTTTTTTTTTTTAAGTAGAGATGGGGTTTCACCATGTTGGCCAGGCTGGTCTTGAACTCCTGACCCTGTGATTCACCTGCCTCGGCCTCCCAAAGTGTTATGCTTATGGGCGTGAGCCATCACGCCCAGACTAATTAATCATTAAAAAAAAATAAAGAAATTTCAGGAATATTTAATTCATTCAAAAGTAACAAAAATGAACTCATTATATGTTAACCTAAGCAACATTTTCTGTTAAAAATTTTTAAAAAGCAACTTTTTTTTTTTTTTTGAGATGGAGTCTTACTCTGTTGCCCAGGCTGGAATGCAGTGGCATGATCTTGGCTCACTGCAACCTCCATCTCCCATGTTCAAGCAATCCTGCCTCAGACTCCCGAGTAGCTAGAATTACAGGTGTGTACCACCATGCACAGCTAATTTTTGTATTGTTAGTAGAGACAGGGTTTCCCCACGTTGGCCAGGCTGGTCTTGAACTCCTAACCTCATGTGATCCGTCTGTCTTGGCCTCCCAAAGTGCTGATATTACAGACGTAAGCCACTACGCCCGGTCCCAAAATAAAAAACCTCTTTTCTAAAAAAAAAAAAAAATGAATGAGAAGAGTGGAATTATTTTCCATTTTTGTAATTCTCTTTAATGTCTAGCTTAATAAGATGCAGCTGGGTCCTCATATTTGATTCAATCAGCATTCAACTTGCTGTGAGGGAGCATTTGGTTGAAATATATGAAGAAAATCTGGCCCCATACAGACAGATATAGGCCTTTTCAGATTACTGTGAATAGTCTGTGATTCTGTACTAAAACCTGACAAGTGGTAGCTTCTGAAGATGAGGGAGGTGGGGATTCTGAACTGTACCAGTGAACTTTCCACACTGTTACATTAAACTCCACTGGTCCCTCGTGTCTTTCACGAGCGCTTTTGCCCCTGAGCGTGACTATGGAGCATCCTGCATTGGCTGCGTGGAACTCACTATTTCAGAGCGTTATATAGATCTCCCAGATACAGAAACATTTTATTACAGATTTTTTTTAAAATCACATTTTTGGTATCACCTCTGCTTACATCAGAAGTCTTGTTTTTTAAAATTATTATTTCTTTATCCACTTGACATCCAAAGAAGTCTTATAAGAACTGGGAAACTAGCCGGCCACAGTGGCTCATGCCTATAATCCCAGCACTGTGGGAGGCCGAGGTGGGCGGATCACTTGAGGTCAGAGTTTGAGATCAGCTTGGGCAACAAAGTAAGACCCCATCTCCACAAAAAATACAAGAATTAGCCAGGCGTGGTGGCAAAGACCTGTATTCCCACCTACTCAGGAGGCTGCAGTGGGAGGCTAACTTGAGCCTAGGAGGTTGAGGCTGCAAGGAGCTGAGATTGTGCCACTGCACTCCAGCTTGAGTGACAGCCAGACCCTGTCTCAAAAAAAAAAAGAACTGGGGAACTGTCAGTTAGGAAACTGTCAGGCTTACAGGGATAAATACAAGTTTTCCTTTATCACTGGCAACAAATACTGTTATTTGTTTTTCTTGAAGTAATATATTCACTTCGTTCATTTTCAAGAAAATGTCCACCAAAAACCCAAGCCTGTGTAACCATAACAGTCAGTCATTCTTTCAGATAAAAGCAGCTTGGCCAGGCACAGTGGCTCACGCCTGTAATCCCAGTACTCTGGGAAGCCTAGGCAAGTGGATCACTTGAGCTCAGGAGTTCGAGACAAGCCTGGGCAATATGGCAAAATCCTACCTCTACAAAAAATACAAAAATTAGCCGGGCATGGTAGCTCACGCCTGTAGTCCCAGCGACTTTGAGGGCTGAGGTGAGACGATTGCTTGAGCCCAGAAGGCTGAGGCTGCAGTAAGCCAGGACTGCACCACTGGACTCCAGCCTGGGCAACAGCGCAAGACGCTGTCTCAAAAATAAATAATAAAAAAATAAAATAAAAGCAGCTGGATCAGCTTGCAACTCAAACAACTGCACAGTTACTTTCCCTCAAGGCCGCAGCCATCACACTCCAGGCCCACAGCGTGCTTATGTGTACCGCCCGTGCTGTCTCACAGAACATGAAAAGGCACGGGTTGAGATGTAATCGCAGGAACAGTTTTATTATTTCAAGACCATTCTTTTTTTTTTTTTTTGAGACAGAGTCTCACTCTGTCACCAGGCACTAGGCTGGAGTGCAGTGGCGCGACCTCAGCTCACTGCAACCTCCGCCGCCGGGGTTCAAGCAATTCTCCTGCCTCAGCCTCCCGAGTAGCTGGGACTACAGGTGCGCGCCACCACGCCCAGCTAATTTTTTTTGTATTTTTAGTAGAGACGGGGTTTCACCATGTTGACCAGGATGGTCTCGATCTCTTGACCTAGTGATCCACCTGCCTCGGCCTCCCAAAGTGCTGGGATTACAGGCGTGAGCCACCGCGCCCGGCAATTTCAAGACCATTCTTAAGTAGTGTGAGCCTTTTTCACCCCTGTGAGGAGGTGACAGTAAAGAATGCAGTGGCTGCCGGTAGAGTCTGGTGCCACAGCCTTGAATCACGTGAGGGCACTGGCAATTTTACCCACCACTGCTTTTCACCATCAGGCAAATGTCAACGGTACAAGAGACTAATACCATATGATTATGAAAATAAGATTATGAAAACAGTTTTGACCCTGAGGACCCCCTTGAGAATCGCTGCCCTAAAAAATGCCTTGCACGGCCGAGGCTACTTTCAGAGCATGGCAGCACCTTGGAATGAAGCTGTTCCTCCATCACCTTGGCAGCAGCCAACTGGGATTGTTTAAATACTTCTGAAGCTCACATAAAAGCTCAGGCTCTTCAGAATACATCTTTCCTCAGAAACACAAGGCCAAAAAAAGGATGGTCGGCAGCAGAGACTGTTAATTAAATTTACGGTGTGTATCTCTGAGCCAGTCCTATAAGGTAATGACACTGGAGAAAGAGAAGGGAACGGGGATGCGAGCTCAAGGGCAGTCAGAGCCAGTAAATCTCAGCAGGCGAGACGGAATGGAGCCAGCGCTAGGTGTGTCTGTGCGAGACTCAATTAAGCTCCCTCTCAGAGGATGTGGTGCAGCTGAGTCTCAGTGGCCAAGGACCTGAGAGAAGCCACAGTGTGTGACAGGAGAGACAAAGACGCGGCTTAAGGACAGTGGGCAGATTCGGCCCCAATGTTTCCCTTTAGATTTCCATCAGGTTTGGTCAAAAGGAATGCAGACACAAATGAATTAACAAAAGCCAGACACTCTCTGAGAGCTATATTCACCCCAAATGCAGATAGGAAAACTACAAATAGCATTTCTCTCACTTGCGATGACTGGGTCGGGACTGCATCTAAACTTAAAATGAGGTTCTTTGCCATAGCGGGTTTTTGTCGTCACTGTTGTTTTGAGGCAGGGTCTGGCTCTGCTGCCTGAGCTGGAGCGCAGTGGTGCAGTCTCAGCTCACTGCAGCCTTGATCTCCTGGGCTCAAGTGATCTCACCTCACCCTCCCAAACAGCTGGGACTACAGGCGTGTACCATCAAGCCTGGCTAATTTTTTTATTTTTTTGTAGGCTGGTCTGCCACAGTTCTTCGTTTGATTTTTGGTAGTGATGGGATATCTCTATGTTGCCCAAGCTGGTCTCAAACTCCTGGTCTCAAGCAATCCTCCTGCCTTAGCCTCCCAAAGTGCTAGGATTACAGGAATGAGCCACCATGCTTGGTGTAAAAATAAGATTCTTAAGCCCAAAATGCCAGATGCAGTGGCTCACACCTGTAATCCCAGCACTTTGGGAGGCATTGTGAGGCAGGAGGATGGCTTGAGGTTAGGAGTTTAAGACAAGCCTGGGCAACATAGTGAGACCCCATCACTACAAAAATTTTAAATTAAAAAAAAGACAAGGCCAAGTTACTGTCAAGTCCATGCAATGAGTCACTGGAATGATGAGCCTGAGAACAGGAAACAGAATGTCAGGCTCCATCCAGCAAAGCTTCCAAATCTAATAGGAGACATGACTGCTCATGGCCTGTGTGTTCCCAGTTGCCTCCACATCTCAGGAGGAGTGAATCAAGGGGAGCACAGAGGGTGGATGGGGCCATGGGTCCCAGAACCAGTGACTAGCAGCGTGCTCACTCCCACTTTCCTGCAAGCTTCACAGCACACGGCCGCCCTGCAGACACACCCGAGGGTAGCTCCGGCACAGAGGGCCATTCCTGAGACCTCTCTGCAGGCGAGGCTTCAGCTGGGAACACGGCTGCTCGGGGTCTGGGAATGTTGTAAGCATAACCATTTTTCAGGGTACAGAGTGACGCCAAAAGCATTTCACAGCCTCAATCAATTCAGGGAAAAGCACATGAATCAAAACGATACCCCCGTTCTAATCTGCTCTGTCCTTCTTTCAGAGGGCTTGTGATATCTGCTGATGAGAAATGGGTGCTTCCTTAGCAGATGTCTTCCTAAGAAAGGGGAATGTGAACCCTGGTTTACCTATGTGACTTCCTGCTCTTAGATTCGCTCTCTGCTGAAGAGGTTCCATGCTGCCACCTGCTGGAAAAAAATGAGAAACTGCCTTGTGTGCCCAGGCCATGACAAACGCATTCCTGTTGAAGTTACCCTTTACTACAGATGCTGGGGGACAACGCTGACCCCGCGCGGCCTCACCTGCTGGGCCATCTACTCCAGACAGGGCACCTCACTAAGATCCTCAGCTACCAACCAACCTCAGGTGGAATAAATGGTCCCAGTGGCAGACACCACAGTCACCCCAAGCTCACGAGATGTAAGAGTGAAGACGCAGGCGAGTCAGGAGGCCGAAGCAGGGGTCGGGGAGGAGGTGAAGGCGGCAGGAATTCACCAAGGGGCAGGATGGAGCAAGGAGAAACACACAAGTAAGCTTCGCCAATGGAAAACACTGCCCTTGGGATTTTTTTATACACTTTTGGCCAAACAGCTGGAAGAACCAATGAGAAATACAGAAGTGTGTAAGATGAAAAAGTTAAAACGGTCTCATCATGACTTGTAAAGTAAGAAGAATCCTACCTGTTCACCAAGTTACAAATATAATAGAATTACCTTCTTATATAACAGGAATAGAAGAAAAATAAGGACAAGAATATTCCCAAACAGGCTGGGCACAGCAGCTCACACCTGTAATCCCAGCACTTCGGGAGGCCGAGGCAGGTGGACCACTTGAGGTCAGGAGTTTGAGACCAGCCTGGCCAATGTGGTGAAACCCCATCTCTACTAAAAACACAAAATTTAGTTGAGCGTGGTAGTAGGCACCTGTAATTCCAGCTACTCAGGAGACTGAGGAAGGAGAATTGCTTGAACCCAGAAGACCGAGGCTACAGTGAGCAGAGATCACGCCACTGCATTCCAGCAGCTTGGGTGACAGAGAGAAACTCTGTCTCAAAAAAAAAAAGAACATTTGCTTATAGCCATTACTGGAAATAGCGGGGGCGAGGGGGGGGGAAGAACATGCCCAGGCCAGGCGCGGTGGCTCACGCCTGTAATCCCAGCACTTTGGGAGGCCGAGGCAGGTGGATCACCTGAGGTCAGGAATTCGAGACCAGCCCGGCCAACATGGTGAAACCCTGTCTCTATTAAAAATACAAAAATTAGCCGGGCGTGGTGGTACACACCTGTCATCCCAGCTCCTTGGGAGGCTGAGGCAGGAGAATTGCTTGAACCTGGAAGGCAGAGGTTGTAGTGAGCCGAGATCATGCCATTGCACTCCAGCCTGGGCGACAAGAGTGAGACTCCATCTCAAAAAAAAAAAAAAGAACATGCCCAAACAATTATCCCCAAATAATTATTCCTGGAGGCGGATTTGTACTTCCTAACTTGGGTTTTTCTACTGATGGCAGGATGCTTTACTGGGCTCCAAGAAAGGCTATATAGCCAGGCTAGAAGCAAAAGCTCTGTGACTCCTGCTAAAATCCACTGAAAAGAACCTATCACAACACACTCCAGAGGGAAAAGAAGGGAACCTAGTGCCTTTGAGGGATAAAATGAGAAAACGAGAGAAGGGCTATTCCCAGGACTAGAAAGAAAACAAAAGCTAGCACAGCTCACAGAAGCTGAGTTGGCCTTGGGAGACTGGTCTCTCAGCACTGACCAAAGCTCCTGGCCTGGGTGAGACTTGCACACAGGCTACCCAGAAGCAAGAGTGACGTGAGCCTGGACAGCAGGATGCCATACTATCTGTTCCAGGCCCAAACTGGCGAGATCCTCCGGAATACTGTGCCCTAAATAACAACCTAGGGCTGACCCTGGCGTGAAGCTCAGTCATGTTTAATTCAACTTAAAGAAATAATGTGTTATTAGTTGCATACCAGGTTTATGAAATAAGATTTACAGCCACTACACATTTTCCAAGTTTTCTGAAATGAATCTACATTGGCTTTATAATCAGAAATAAGGTCGGCAACAAAACTTTATTAACAACAAAAACCTGTTTATTATTCATAACCTGCCTTAAAGAATGTTAATATCCACACTGGGCGTACAATACCACAGATCGAGGCCGTTCTGGGCTTTTGGAGAGAGAGCACTGCCCCTTACATTCTTGGGGTCTGAAATTCCCACTGGTGCCATGGCAGCCTGTGGTCGTGAACATTATTCAAATAAGCCCAGAACCACACAAAACATTTTCTTTTCAGCTTCTCTTCTGACTTAGGAGGCATGATTAGAAAATCAAAGAGATGCAAAAGGGCTATAAAGGGCACGACCATTTCATATCAGGTAGTTTTCAAGGTTCCTTCTGTCATCAGAGTCTCACTTTAAATTAACACTGACACATCTATTTTGAAAGTGTGTGAAATCAGCAGCCAGAGCTCCTTACACGTAGCCATCTCCAATCCATTATCCCTCCTGTTCTCACAGTGAAGTGTTATCTGGCCCTTCCAAGACAAGATTTTCTCTTCCTGACTCAGTTCTGAGAAGGTGACAATCACAATCACGAGTGGAAATGAAATGAATCATCTTAATAAGCAGTAGTCACCGCCAGCCTCCTCCTCATACAACTGGCGCTGCACCTCCTTCTCCAAACCATCCCTGGCTGCTCTCAGGAAGTGGGCCGCAGGCCTCCCCTAGCTCACCTCCCAGGAAGACAGCATCTTGAGACCACAGGCTGCCCCCACTCCTCCGCAGTTCCCCAGCACGGGGGTTCAGAGCAAGCTGAACAACACAAAATGAGCACAAGGGAACTTACCTTTTCCATCTGTTGCTGATGCTTCTTGTAAATGTCTGATTGACCTAAAAATAAACATTTAGAGAACAAAAAGTTAGCTGACAAATCTGCACTCCTCTCTCTTTCCAGCTCTAGTAACTTGGGGCCGTGAATTCCTCAATTATATGCTGAAAGGTTGGACTGGATCACTTTAGAGCACTCTCCCAAAAACGGAGAATGGTGGATAATCAACACGTCTAAGAGGTAAAGTCGCCCTCTGCTGGCCAAATCTGTGGCAGTAAGTCTAGCAGAAACCAGAGTGAGGAGAAAACGAAACTCCACTCCCACAACCATCCCCCTACCCAACACTCCCACGACAATGGAGCCTCACTGAGCCCACCTGCCACCAGGAGAGAATAAACCCAGAAGAAAGTCACCAGCTGACTTCTAGAATCTAGGTCCAGGAGCTGTGGATATGCAGCTCCATGCAAACTCATTTCATTGAGTGGAGATTTTCAATATTGCTGAAAAATGCCAGCTTGCAGGGACAGTTTTGGGCTGTGATGTGCTGGTAACTAATGACCATCATTACAGTTCTGGCAGGGGAACATTAACAGTATTACAGAAGCCGCAGGTGAGAAGTGGCGGCACCATGCAAAGCCACCAACGGAGAGACTGGCCTGAGGGATGAGCAGGGCACAGGCAGACAGGGCTGCGTGAGGGAAGGCAGCACGGGTCTGACGCCGTCACTCACTCTAGTCAGCAAATCGATTACTTTTCCTAAACTCTCCGTAATTTGCCCACCCGTGAGAGGGGCTATCTGCTGGAGAACTGAACGCAACACCACATGCAAGTTACCCAGTACACTGCTGGCCCTGACCCAATGCTGGCTGAATAGGAGTATTTAAAAGTATTACTAATCTTGAATCACCTCTCCAGTACTTACTTTTTTTCATTTTACAGTAATTTTCAGGATATTTACCTTAAGGAATTTTTCCATTTGGCATCTGCTCATTAGTGTTGTAATTAACAAGGGGCAGGAAATGGCCGCTTACAACTCGACAGCTTGTTGGGGTTCCTTATGTTTTACTGTTCTGATAGTGGCATGTGTTAAAAGCAGGGCGTGAACCTCTGTTCCCTGGTAAGATGCTCTTTCTATTTGGAAACAATGCTGGACATCCTATGTTACAGGTGCCTGAGTGACTAATTCCTGTGCAGGGCGCAGGAGGCTCCAGTGAATACCAAGAGTCATTCATATTCCAGCGGGTACAGGGGATCTCAGCACTTTGAGAGGCTGAGGTGGGAAGATCATTTGAACCCAGGAGTTTGAGACTAGCCTGGGTAACATGGCAAAACCCTGTATCTACAAAAAATTAGCTGGGTATGGTAGCGTGAGCTACCCAGAAGGCTGAGGAGGGAGCATCATTCATACTCTCTTCTATGCTGGTAGCTGTCTGCTGAACTGGCACTAGATCATGTGTGATGTATGATGGAATTAGTGTGAAGAGTAAATCTAACCAGCTGGAATGAGAAGTACTGTCCAATGATACCATTAACTGACAAACCCCAGGATCCTCAAAAATATTAATTTACTGGATGGGGCACTGCAAGAAGAAGCACCTTGGCCAGGCGCAGTGGCTCACGCCTGTAATTCCAGCACTTTGGGAGGCCAAGGCAGGCAGATCACCTGAGGTCAGGAGTTCAAGACCAGCTTCGCCAAAATGGCAAAACCCTGTCTCTACTAAAAATACAAAAAAAAGTTAGCCAGGAGTGATGGCACGTGCCTGTAATCCCAGCTACTCAGGAGGCTGAGGCAGGAGAATCACTTGAACTTGGGAGGCAGAAGTTACAGTGAGCCGAGATCACGCCACTGCACTCCAGCCTGGGCAACAAGAGTGAAACTATGTCTTGAGGGGGAGGAAAAAAAAAGAAGCACCTCACTTCTTTTTTTTTTTTTTTTTTTTTTAGACAGAGTCTCATTCCGTCACCAGGCGCCAGGCTGGAGTGCAGTGGCGCGACCTCGGCTCACTGCAACCACCACCGCCCGGGTTCAAGCAATTCTCCTGCCTCAGCCTCCTGGGTAGCTGGGACTACAGGCGCGCGCCACCACACCCAGCTAATTTTTTTTGTATTTTTAGTAGAGACGGGGTTTCACCATTTTGACCAGGATGGTCTCGATCTCTTGACCTCGTGATCCGCCCGCCTCGGCTTCCCAAAGTGCTGGGATTACAGGCGTGAGCCACCGCGCCCAGCCAGCACCTCACTTCTAATGGAAGAAGGCAGGTATGTGTATTTTCTTTAAACTTTATTTCAAAAGAACTGCATTCCAAAAGCCATGGAATTCGATCACTAAGGGTGAAGTTAAGTGTTCTACTGCTGCTAGCCTTCTCAATTTCTGCCACTATGCATGTGATTTAATAAGGGTATTCTTTCTCATCAGCCACTGACTTGACACTAACACTTCTTTTCACAGAACCAAAGTACAATCCATGCACTAAACTCTGCCATTTCCAGGAATGGAGCAGACCATTCTGAAGATATCAAAAATGTTTGTGTGCTGAGAACTATCACTAGTTTTATGTTAATGAACTTCCTCATTTTCCACCTAAGTTGGCAGGAACTGGCTGCTTATGGAATTTCCCCAACCCCCCCCCCACCACAAATTCAGGCTGCTACTTTCAATTGCTACCAAGTTCTCATTTCCCAATTCTCCATTGTCTTAGAACTCTGTCAGATGCCAGCTCATGGTGACTGATTAACTCTACGAACATCCCCTGGGGAACTTGAAAAAGACACAGGGTTCTGCTCCTGGAGACTGATTCAGGTCAATCTGGGACTCAGAAAGCTATACTTTTCTTTTCTTTTTGAGACCAAGTCTCGCACTGTTGCCTGGGCTGGAGTGCGATCTTGGCTCCCTGCAACCTCCGCCTCAGCCTCCCGGGTAGCTGGGATTATAGGCACCTGCCATCAAGCTCAGCTGATTTTTGTATTTTTACTGGAGATGGGGTTTCATTATGTTGGCCGAACTGCTCTTGAACTCCTAATCTCGTGATCCGCCCACCTAGGCCTCCCAAAGTGCTGGGATTACAGGTGTGAGCCACCACACACGGCCTGAAAGCTGTACTTTTAAACACACATCCCATGCGACTGAGATCAATTTGGGAATGGCCAGTTCAGCTGGCAGGCTTGACAGCCAAGCTGTCACGTGGCCTCCCTTCCTGTGGACTACTCACCACACCACTGGGAAGAGGATGGCACCACAACACAGCAGGTCAACCAGAAACAGAGAGTCCTTCCACAAGCCATATTCAGTCGTGCCCTCCTCGGTGGACTCTATGATGATGTAGGCTACGTTTGCCAGGACCTACAGACATGAGAATTCGCTGAGGCCCCAAAGCCTGGGTGGACTGTTACAATGCTAGCAGCCCCAATGTGGGGAATACACCTTGGCCTCTAGACCCCAGTCTGCAACTACAGCATTCTTTCCAGTCCCATGTGCTCTTCCAGAACTCTGCCATTCTGCTGTCGAGAAGGAAAGTCTCTATGCTATCCCTCTGAACCTGAACAGGCCTGTAATTGCTCTAATACAGCAAGATGGAAGTGATGCTGTGTGATTTCCAAGGTAGATAAAGCTTCCAGTCAGCTCTCTTGGGACCGCTGAACCCTAAGCCTTCTTGTAAGAAGTCTGGCAACCGTGAAACTGCCATGCTGTAGAGACCATGCAGAGATGGAAAGGCCCCCAAAGACCCCCCAGGAGCCCCAGATGTCCCAATCCCCATCTGAGCGAGCTTCTCAGCCCAGAAGACAGATGTGAGTGGAGACTTCAAGATGCTCCCAGCCAGGGTGTGATAATGACCACAAGACCCAAGCCAGACCTACCTAGCTAGCCACTCTTTAATTCCTAACCCACAGAAACTGAGAGCATGAAGGGTTATTGTTGTTTTAAGTCACTGAGTTTTGGGGTGATTTGTTATGCAGCAACAGATAACAAGGACACTTTGCTTTTTAGACACCCCAAACCTAGTGGAGTTGCTCAGGTGCTGGACAGGTGGCACTTGACACCCAATTTAGCCACAACGCCCACACTTTTCAGGTTCTGGTGCTCAGTGACAATAACTCATCTAAGCGCCAGACAACGGAACTGTGTTTTCAGAGACCAAAGCAGTGATAATGACTGACTCCAGTCCCACAGCTGAGTGGCCGCACTGCTGCTCACGGGATCCTTCAAATCCAGATCCCCCACACAGGACACGGCCCAGCTCTTCCTCTGAGATTCACCAGTGTTTCTCCTTCCAAAGCTAAGAGCTTTGCCTCATGTGCTCAGGCCCATAATTAGGCTCTTAGCATAATAAAGTATTTATGAAGTCTTTCTGGGCCGGGCATGCTGGCTCACACCTGTAATCCCAACACTTTGGGAGGCCAAGGTGGAGGATCATGCGATCAAGAGATGGAGACCATCCTGGCCAATATGGTGAAACCCCATCTCTACTTAAAATACAAAAATTAGCTGGGCGTGGTATTATGCATCTTTAGTCCCAGCAACTCAGGAGGCTGCTTGAGGCAGGGAGGCAGAAGGTGCAGTGAGCCTAGATCGCACTACTGCACTCCAGCCTGGCGACACAGCCAGACTCTGTCTCAAAAAGAAAAAAAAAACAAAAAAGTCTTTCCACTGGCTAAACTGAGATGGCGCAGAGCATAAAGGAAATTTACCACTTATAATTATCTGAAATTTCAGTCTCCCGCTGCCACCCAGCTTCTGTGTTCTTCCCTGTCCCGAGGTCCTCATGAAGCCCCGTCTATCCAAAACATTTGCATCTGCAGCTCTATCTAGAAAGACAAAACAGGACTGGGTGCGGTGGCTCATACCTTTCATCCCAGCACTTTGCGGGGCCAAGGCAGAAGGATCGCTTGAGCCCAGGAGTTTGACATCAGCCTGGGCAAAATAGTGAGACCCTGTCTCTACTAAAATAAAAATTTAAAAATTAGTCACGTGTGATGGCGTGCACCTGTGGTCCCACCTACTTGGGACACTGAGGCAGGAGGATTGCCTGAGCCCAGGAGTTCAAGGATGCAGTGAGCCATGATCACCATTGCACTCCAGCCTGGGCAAGAGTGACACCCCGTCTAAAAATAAAAAGACAAAGTAGAAAACACAGGCTTTCATGTCTTAAATTCAAAATTCCATTTTGTCCTTAATTCATGCACTACATGAGAGAAAGAATGTTCCCAGAGGTGCCTGTGTTGAACAGGGTGCCGAGAGTGTTCTTGAAACATCATTTGCATGGACGCCATTTACTCCTTACCTAGACACTTTCAGTCACTGCCCGTGGCCAAAAGGAGGCAGTTCTAACTTTTCAGGCTGACATTCAAGGCCCTCTCAGACTAGTTCCATTGTCTAAATAGTCATAACTTTCTTAATTTGTTAAATGTCCTTATTTTCTCACAGTGATATTCTGGGGGTGGGTGGGTGGGTGTCGTGTGTGTGTGTCTGTCTGCCTGCCTGCCTGTCTTTCAGGGAAGCTGGAAGGCTATGACCCATGACAGCACAGTTCAGGCTGCTGAGGAGAGACTCTAAAGGATGAGGGGATCTACTAAAGGGAAGGGCACAGGCAGCCATGTGGCAACCCAAGCTCCATCATTCAGAGCTCTGAGACCTCGCAGGCTGCAGGCCTGTCTGGCTGAAGTGGCCCTGGTGGCTCGACAGCCGGGGACCAGCGGAATCCCTCGGCACGTGTGCTCAGCAGCCAGCAGGGTCACGTGTATCTTTTTTTTTTTTTCTTTTTGAGAGGGGCTTTCTGGCAAAACCCAGAAAGCCTGCTAAACAAATTCTACAACAGCTGTAACACTAACTAGGGTCACGTGCATCTCCTACTACGCCCCTGCCTCTGTCACATTCCTCTCCTTAAACACCCAGACCAGCCCCATGTCTGTCACAAAGCCCTCGATCCTTCCAACTTGAGTGCTTACTCTCTCCCTGGAAACCCAGAGCAACTGGCCTGTCCCATTCATTTGATGTCAACACACGTTCCTCATCATTGAACATGAGGGTGGATGAGGTCTGTTAGAACTCAGAGAGGAGCTTTGCTGCAAACTCTGCCAGAGTCAGGAGGGCTGATGTGGGTGACTCGGGAGTTGTCCCCTTCCACCCACCACCTTCCACATTTACATTGCGCTCCAAAATGTGAGAATGGCTGATGGGGACAACTTCATCAAACAAATGCTGTCTGGTCAAGCAGAGCAGAATAGTTGTGCATTCCTGCTAAAACCTCTCTGTTTATTGTAAGTTCTTTACATCCAAGTTCGGCCTCTAGTAAGACAAGGCTCCGCCCCCCCAAGAGACTCACAGCCTTGTAAGGCTGGCCTCAGCCCTCGGCCCCAAACATGGTAAGGATTTAGGAAATGTTTGCCCCTCGGGTCTACTACATATTCTATCTTGGAAACTCACTGGTGTCGTTCACAGTTTTAAAATACTTTGTTAATAAAATCACTACATCTCTGAGCTTCCTCACCAACAGCATCATTTTGTTATGAAGCAAACACAGAAGCAAACATGAAGAAAATAAGAAAAAACAGCACTGTATGTCTCCTACATTGTCAACAGCTCTCTATGCAAAAGTTAGGTGCTCAAAGGCTAGTAGCTGGCTGATGGCCAAGCATCTCCCAGTGCAAAGGCCTGAAGTCTATTCAGAATTCAGGAAGATAATCCCAGTCTTCAACCTCCACTAGCAGAAGCCGGGGTTTCAGGGTGAGGTGATTCCCTCTTCCCATACAGGTTTGGCACGGAGCCCTGCTAAGTGCCAAGAGAGGAAGTGACAAACAGGACAAGGGTTCCTTTACCTGGAGTGGGATGACAATCATGAAGATCTTTTTGTCTTTATCGGAAAGGATGTGCTTGATGAAAGCCCAGCCAGTGCCAATGAGTGCAATGGTGATGAAGAGTAGTGCCCCTTTCAAACTGGAAGAGAAAACAAGGAACAGAAGCAGTGGGTCTCTTTAGACTCTCACTGTCAGTTAGATTGCACAGCTCATTCTGAGTTCACAAGCTTCTTACAAAAGACAGCAGCCAAATTCAGGAAATCCATCATACATGAGCCACACTTCCTGCAGGGCACAAAGTCAGTTCTGCACCCCACAGCCTGAACTGCCAATGGCCACAGAGAGGCAGGAGCATGCCACTAAGCCCGAGTTGTCAAGTTTGGACAGCCACCCATGAGCTCCACTCCTCCCGTATGGCAGGGTCCCAGACAGGCTGCCACAGGAGGGCAGGTTGTTGCCCACCCCCACTTCTCTTGTATGTCATTTCCTGGTGTATTTCATGTGTGCCTGCATACTTACAGGTGAGTGATGTAGTACACAACAGCCCAGCCTTCAATAGGGAAGCCCTGGGAGGAGATGTAGTGGTAGTCGATCTGAAATCAAACAACTGTAGTTCAGAATCACTCACTGGCTACATGGTTCCAAAAAGAATCTTAGAACTTGGACCCAGAAGGGAAATTATCCAAATAACTGTCATTCTGGGGCACTGTCACTGGATATATGATTACCTTTTCCAAGGAGGACATTTTCAAGTGCAGCAAAGAGTACACGTCTAGAGACTGTCACCCTTGCAAGTGTAGTCCATGGGTGCTCGGAGGCCCACAGATGGGGGAAGTCGTGATCTTACCCCCATGGGCAAGTTCATTTTAATTTGCATAAGTTCTAAATGCTCAAAGCTGAAGCTCAATTCTCATGCCTCCAGCTTTATCGCATCAATTTTCTCTCAGATAAATCTGCCAATACTGAATTGAACGTCAAATCACATAGGAACATGAGGGAATATTTAGAAACATAAAAAAGTCGTGGAAACAATTTGGCAGGTGGCACTCTCATCTCTAGAAATGCTAAAAAATAAATTAATAAATAAAAACAATAAGTGTTCTAGAAGAATTGTAGGTCTATAAGCAGTATCAGAAGATGTCTGAAGTCTGGTATGAGGGGAGGTGGTAATCATTTACCCGCATGGCCAGGCCCTCCTAGACAAAAGGAGGCTTTATGAGAAATGTATTAGTCGTCTTTGTTTCCCACCAATCTATCCCCTTTCTTCAAATTTCTTTTGCCTGCTCATATAGGCATTATACATAATTTCATGAATGGTCCCCAAAATGCGAATACATACTGCATGGAACACCAAGGAAAGAGACTTGGTGAAAGGAAGGGCTGCCATCAGCCAGTGGATTTTAAATACATCATTCCTATAAAAACAGAGAGAAAAAAAATTAAAAGAAGATTTCATTCTCCCAAAGGAGAGCCAAAGCTCCAGATATCAGCTGTATTTATAAGAAGGCAGGAAACACAATCTGTGCAAACCACAAACATGAACTTTTTTTTTTTTTTGAGACAGGGTCTCATTCTATTGCCTAGCCTGGAGTATAGTGGTGACATCACGGCTCGCTGCAGCCTTGAACTCGTGAGCTCAGGAAGTTGAGGTCAGAGGACGGCTTCAGCGGTACACCACCATGCCCAACTAATTTTGTTTTGTATTTTTTATACAGAAAGAGTTTTGCTAAGTTGCCCAGGCTGGTCTTGAACTCCTGGCCTCAAGCAATTCACCCACCTTGGCCTCCCAAAGTGTGGATACTAGAGGCATGAGCCACTGCACCCAGGTAAAACTATTTTTTTTTTGAGATGGAGTCTTGCTCTGTCACCCAGGCTGGAGCGCAGTGTCACGAACTTGGCTTACTGAAAACTCCGCCTCCTGGGATCAAGAGATGCCCCTGCCTCAGCCTCCCGAGTATCTGGGATTACAGGCATGTGTCACCATGTCCAGCTAATTTTTGTATTTTTAGTAGAGACGAGGTTTCACCACGCTGGCCAGGCTGGTCCTGAACTCCTGACCTCAAGCCTCCTAAAGTGCTAGAATTACAGGTGTGAGCCACCACATCTGGCCACTTTTTAGATAAAGTATCTTTTGTTGGTCAAAAAGGTCTTGAATAGAGTCCTAAAGTAATCTCTGATACACAATTTAATGTTGTGAATGAACCTGAGAGTTACGCATTGAAGCCAGACGTGATGGATTCCAACTCTTGAGTAAATGGAAATCTAACACAGCCTGCCAGCTTGCTCCCAGAAACCACCCTGGGAAAGCCAGAGGCAAGAATGAGGTAGATGGACTTGAGAAAACAGGACAGAATACCCAAGAAAGCAGAAAGCAATTACAAACAGCTGTAGGGGAAGTCTGCAGCCCAGAGTAGGGGGGCTGGGAGCCAGCAGCAGGGGTGTGTGAGGGGAAAATGCTGGGGTCATGCTCCTTTCTCTCCCCTTCATGGCTGGTGTCTGCAAATACCCCACGCCAGTGAGATAAAGCACCCATTCCTGTGCCCACCCCATCACAGATACTAGTCCACCTTTGGGCTGCTGGGCATTAAATGCCTCTACTCTTTCCTGCCTCCCCTTAAGAATTAACCTAATAGAACATATAAGACTATTAAGAGGCTGGGTGTGGTGGCTCACGCCTGTAATCCCAGCACTTAGGGAGGCTGAGGTGGGAGGATTACTTGAGCCCAGGAGTTTGAGATCAGCTTGGACAAGATGCTGAAACTGTCTCTACCAAAAATATAGAAAGTTAGCTGGGTATGGTGGTGCGCACCTGTAGTTCCAGCTACTTGGGAGGCTGAGGTGGGAGAATCACTTGAGCCCAGGAGGTGGAGGCTGCAGTGAGCCGTGACTGTGTCACTGCACTCCAGCCTGAGTGACACAGCAAGCCCCTGTCTCGAAACAGTCTCAAAACAAAGAAAAATTTAGCCAAGAGCGGTAGTGCGTGCCTATAGTTTCAGCTACTCGGGAGGCTGAGGTGGGAGAATCACTTGAGTTCAGGAGTTTGAGGCTGCAGTGCCTTGATCACGCCACTGCTCCAGCCTGGGCAACACAGTGAGACCCTGTCTCAAAAAAAAAAAGCAAAGAATACAGGCAGCCACAAGAGGGGAAACTGATATGGTTAATGAGTCCCTAAAATGATAATCCACGTCACTAATATTCAGAGAAATGCAAAATAAAACAGGTTACCAGTTTACACCCATCAGACTGGCAAGAATTAAGACATCAGTATTGGTGAGAATGTGGAGAAACAACAAACCTTATGTATGCACCACTGGTAGACATATAAACCTATATGCCAGGCTGGAAGGCAATCTGGGCCTTAATGAAATTAACCGATCGCCAGGTGTTGTGGCTAACGCCTGTAATCCCAGCACTTTGGGAGGCCAAGGCGGGAGGATCACTTAAGGCCAGGAGTTCAAGACCAGCCTAGCCAACATGGTGAAACTCTGTCTCTACTAATCGTACAAAAATTAGCCAGGCATGGTAGTGTGCGCCTGTAGTCCCAGCTACTCAGGAGGCTGAGGCAGGGGAATTGTTTGCACTCAGGAGGCAGAGGTTGCAATGAGCCGAGATGGTGCCACTGCACTCAAGCTTGGGTGACAGAGTGAGACCCTGTCTCAAAAAACAAAAGAAATTAACTACCCATGGCACAGTGCTTTCTTCCGGAACTGCAGCTCGGAGGCTGTAGAGATTCATACGGGACCTTAGGAGGTTCATGCCAGCATTGGCTGAGGTATCAGGGAGAAGTACGCAGCCCAGGCTGTGTCCATAACTAAAGGACCAAAGCAGTCAAACGTGAGGACACACAGCATGGGATGCTGTGGAGCAGGTAAAAATCAATGAATGAGACGCACACTCAGCCACATGGCTAGATCACAGAAAGGATATTACTGAGTGAAAAATGTACATGAACAAATGTCTACAAATATTTTATGTAAATTTAAAATAAATGCAACACCAATAAGCAGTACTTATTTATAAGAATATAGAAATATCCAAAAATGAGGCTGGGTGCATGGCACTTTGGGAGGCCGAGGTAGGCACATCACCTGAGATCAGGAGTTCGAGACCATCCTGGGCAACGTGGTGAAACCCCGTCTCTACTAAAAATACAAAAATTAGCCAGGTATAGTGGCACATGCCTGTAATCCCAGCTACTTGGGAGGCTGAGGCAGGAGAATTGCTTGAACCCGGCAGGCGGAGGTTGCAGTGAGCCAAGATTGCACCATTGCACTCTAGGCTGGGTGACAAAGACTCCGTCTCAAATAAAAAAAAAAAGAAAGAAATATCCAAAAATGCATAAGAAACACATTTGAGCAATTCTCCATGGTTGGGAAGGAGTGGGAGAGGGGACAGGAAATGAAAGGGACCAACAGAGCGGGCCTGGCTCCGAGTGATTATGAGAGCATGCCACAATGTGATGTCGGTTTCTGGGCTCATTTCCTCCCTGGTACTTTCTATTCCAGTGCTCACCTACTTGAAGGTCAAAGAGGAAGTCAAGGCCAGAATAGTCTGTAACTACTGAATGGGAATGAAATTTACCCAGAGTATAAAACCACCCACCACAAATAGAACTGTGCTCATTCACACACTCTGGTAACCTTGACTTGCAGTCCATGGCCAGAACAGCTACGCTGGGGCAGAGATGTGATGGAAAGAACAAGCCTCACTGACCTTGGCTCAAATACTAGTTCTACCTACGCTCAAAGCTGGGAGGGGCCTGATACATACTAGCAAGCAGACCCGGGTTCCAGTCTTAGCTCTGTCGGGTGACACTGGCTCTCGTTTCCCCTCTCTGGGTCTCAATAAATGAGGCAAAGGTCTCTCAGCTGCTTCCACCTTTTAGGGGCCAGTGAAATGTGCCTCGTGGCCTTGGTCACATGCCTTTATATCATGTGGGTTTCCAACCTACCAGAACTGACTCTAAAACTCCTGGGAAAACATTGGCAGGGCGTAAGTGAGAGACTTTCCTCCATGCACCCTATACTCCAACAAAAATTAAAGATGAGATTTGTACACAATAGGTCAGCCTCATTTAACCACAGATTGAAAACTGTTACCACAATTTGACAGAGTGAGACTCCATCTCAAAAAAAAAAAAAAAAAAGAAAAGTAAAAAAAGGAAATGGGGCCTTGCTATGTTGCCCAAGATGGTCTCAAACTCATGGACTGAAGTGTTCCTCCTGCCTTGGCTTCCCAAAGCACTGGGATTACAGGCGTGAGCCACCACACCCAGCCCACAGGATTCTTTCTTAGTAACTGCTGCTTGATAATCTAGTCCAAATATGATTATGTAGGTCCTTCCCAAGTAAACAAGAAAATATTTCCATCTGGTGGATATACAGGATATCACAACAAATAGCTAACAGCAACTGAACCCACCCAGAGTCAAACATACCAGACTCTGAGCACGTCCATTAAAACACAATCAAGCCAGCAGGGATTAAAGAAGTCTCCATTTCTGCCCCAATGCTCTAGAGAAAGAGGTATTTCAGGGTCCTTAATTATTCTATGAATTTAAATCAACCTATGTTATAATAGCATATTTTCGTACCATCACTTAATCAGTTTACGGGTCTTATAATACTTTACACGATTCTCTAACTGAATATTTTGTTTTCAATTTTCTTGGAGGGAGAAAGAATTCCCGCATATGCAGCTGCCCCCCTCAAGAACCAAGTACAGGAAGTTAAAGCCTCAGGGGTTTCAGAAAAAGACTAAAAGCCAGGCAGATGGGCTTTGAAGAGCTTTTGTCCAGTGACAAGCATCTGGAAGTCAGTGCAGAGAATCTATCCCAGCGCAGCTTTGAGCCAAGGCCTTCAGGGCTCTCGCCAGGCAGTGGTCATCGTCACTAACTTCCTCTCCAGAATAAACAGCCCCTGAATGAGACCCATGTGTTTACTCCCAGTCCTGGACTGTGGGATCTCCACTATGGAAACACTTATACAGTCTATTTTGCTTGCATATTATTAAAAATATTTAGATGTGCTTTTTAAACAAACGGGAAGTGAACAGACACCAAGGCATGCAAAGGCCTCCCACAACATAATGCTCCCGCACAGTCTTCCTAGTGTTTCCGGGAAAACGCCCTTCGAAAGGAACAAGACTGCTTAGTGCCAACTGCCTCCAAGTTCAGAAGCCCGCAAAAGCTGAAATTATCCAAATCCCAACTCACTTAAGTTGAAGGGCTAAAAGAAGTAATAGTTTACCGTCGTTTTCGAAGGATATGAATCCAGATGGTCCCAGAAAGAAAGAAAAAAAAGGCCATTGAGATGTATAATTTGGGGAGAGGAATTTCTCCTGCTGAGAGGTAGCTGTCCGGATTCTTCTCTGTGATGTCAATCTGAAACCAGAATGAAATTTTTACTTTTCAGGAACATATCATCCTTTATTCAGCAATGTGGAATCTCAGCTATCTCACTTAGGCTCAGAGAGTCAATACCAGCAGCTGGGCGTGGTGGCTCACACCTGTAATCCCAGCACTTTGGGAGGCTAAAGCAGGTGG